>MCJB01049001.1:57577-98789 GCA_002018475.1 Nicotiana obtusifolia
TCCTTTGATACTTGATCTTGTTCCTTTGCCGAGAGATGCAGTTATTAGCGTTGACGGAGAAAACCGGGCAGCTGCGTTGCTCGAATTGCATGCTAAGGTGAGGAAAACTTTGGAGGATGCTTATGAAAAGGTAGCAGTCAAGAAGAATAAAGGAAGGAAAAAGCTAGACTTAAAGAAAGATGACTGGGTTTGGGTGCACTTCCGAAAGGAAAGATTTCCGAACCATAGGAAAGGGAAGTTAGCTCCGCGGGGAGATGGACCATTTCAAATGTCGCAGAATATCAATAACAACTCTTATGTTATGGACTTGTCTAGTAGCATTGCTTTCGGACATGACGGTGCTTTGATTTCGAGGACGAAATCCTCTCAAGAGGGGGAGAATGATGCAAATAAATTTGATCAAGTGTTATCAATGCCATCTATGAACAAGACAAGAAAAGGCGTTGGTTAGCCTTGGAGAAGATCCAAGCGTCCATAAATCTTGCTATGGACGAATCTTGTGTTGAAGATGTACATTTGTGTTTATGTTGTATTATCGTGTAGTTATTGAAGATATTAATTCTTATTTGTTTGGTCCTGCGTGACTATTCTTTAAATTAGCCAAATTGTGGCCTTTTTGTTAATTAGTTGTTTCCTAGTTGATTTAGGTTAAGTAGTTATTCTTTTCCTAGTTGATTTAGGTAAAGGCTCATTCTATATAAGCCTAAACACGTCATTATTTTGATACCTTTTGACATTATTATCAATCAAAAAACGGTAGCACATTGCTCCCAAAATCGTGTGAATTAACTTGTCCAATTTTGGTGTGATTCAAAATTGAACTTGTTCCTTTGTTTGATCGAACAGTTTGCAAGACCATAGTTGTCTTGAGGGTTGTTCGTATAGTATAGGTACTCCGTGACTTCATCAAGAAGGTAAGTAGACTAGTTCCTACTTGTTGTCTTGATAGTTCATTGAGCGTCTTACTTCTATCTTTTGTTTTCTTGTTTCCGCGTTTAATATTGCATCATAACGGGATTATTCTTTATTGATGCCTCCGGTGTAATCGAAATAATATTTCAATGTCATGCATTATTTGCAAATACCATATCAAGAGGCATGTCATTGTTAGCAATAATAGCAAGTGATGTACCACCGACGATTTTATTGTAAGACCACTCACTTTAGATTTGATATACCTCTTCAAATAACTTAAATAACCATCACAAATATATCAAAGCAGAGCAATGATGCTCAATTTATAAGGAAAGCAAAATTGATAATATGGGATGAAGCACTTATGGCTAAGTGTCGAACGATTGAAATAATTACATGGAGTTCTAGAAATATATTGAATATTATTAATGAACCATTTGGCGGAAATCAATGTTTGGGAGGTAATTTATGTTAGGTACTACCGGTAGTTCCACAATCGACAAAAGCAGAGATTATAAAATCTAGCTTGCCCAAGTTATACTTCTAGCTTCAAATGAAAAAAATTCAACTAACAAGAAATATAAAGTAAGAACAGATCCGGTATTCTGTGTCTTCTAGCTTCGTGTCGGAAATGAAGAAGAGCATCCAATAAAAGAAGATTTGGTTCTTCCTGAACACTTGGTTTCAATCCCAATGGTAATAGTACTGCATTTTATAAGAGAAATATTTCTATCATTAGATTAAAATACAATTTGTGCAAATCACATGATAGAATTAAAAAGATATATTAGCTAGCAGAAATAAATATGCTGTCAGCTAAATAAAAGGTTGATTGCAAAATTTTATAGTACAGACAAAATATTTTTCTGTTTTTGACTCAGCAAAAAATGATACCAATAATTACTACCAAGAAGAATACTTAAGTAATTTAATACCAAATGGCCTTCTATCATACATGTTTGTTGTCAAGTTTATTATTTCTTACGTATGTTAGTGTCACCGTATATATAGTAGACTAAGTTAAAATTGATCTTCCATTATATATAGGTTGATTTCGAAGAAAAATATGACCGTGGTGCTATTGAAAAACGTAGATACGTCGAATAGCTTACGTAATAGCACATAGATGGTATATTGAAGTTTTGACAATAACGTCATACATGCAAAAATAATGATACTGGTCAATGTGCTTCTAAGTATATTTTATCCCTGAATTCAACTTTCGTCTTTCGAAACGAAGGAATATCTGATTTAATTTGTACGAAAATATTTTTAGTATGTTTATATTTTGTAAATATAATAAATAAAGCACAAGGACAAACATCCTATGTATTGGACTATATTTATCGCAATGCATTTTCTTGCACGACCAACTGTATGTTGCATTTTCAAGAGGGAAATCAAGATTGACAACAAGAGTTTTGATTAAGGCAGAGCAACCAAAGCATTAGGAGGAAACATACACATAAAAATATTGTCCACAAAGAAGTGTTCGTTAAGATACCATCACATTAAATACTTTTAAACTATAATACATAATTATCTAACTAACATGAAAAAATTGATCATTTGTGTAAGTTTGATGATGTCCTTTTATTTAAATTCATGTATTATGCTAATGTAATAATATATTTCGCCATTTATTGATTGTCGTATTATTATACATAAAATTTCTTTTATTAATTAAATTTTATTGTTCCTTTATATAAATAAATATTTAAATCATTACGTTACATTATTAACGTGCAACGCACATTCATAGATACTAGTAATATCATAAGTTCATACGTAATAATTCTACAACTACCAAGCACGGGAAATTTACAACGTAATACCAAGAAAACTAACACGTAGAATTCAACTAGGAATACAAACTCAACAAAGTAATATGAGAAACAAAGCATCTTAGAGCTAGTCTCCCACATATAAAGACAAGGCTTCCACAAAGCACAAATACACAACCAAGCAAAGAAGTGTAGAACATGAATCGGGGAAAGATGCACGTCAAGTAAAAACAAGCATCAAGTAGAGGTAAAAAATTAAGTTAAATCATGTAGCAAGTGGAGGCATGTAGCAAGTATGAGCATATAGCAAGTGAAGGCAGGTTGTAAGTGAAGGCGTGTAATAGGTCAAGACATCTAATAAGCAAATCATGTAACAAATAGAGGCATATAGCATATACAAGCTAATAACAAGTAAAGGCATGAATTAGAAGATGACATGTAGCAGAAGTAAATCAAGTAAAAGCGTAGAAGTAATAGTAACAGACAAGGTAACGCACAACTATAACAGTAACAAGCTAAATGGGACACACAAAGGTAACTACATAAGGAACACAAACGAGAAAGTAACATACAAAAATCAAAAATTAAGATAAACCAAATTAGAGAGCATGTAAGTATTTAGCGAACGAGTAATCACAACAAAAATCCAACTACCATTCTTCTCACACGGTAACAACCAACCGGCTCTTATTCACTCCGCATTGCAATACCCATCGTGCTAACATCATATCATCAGCACAGAAATACCCATCGTGCCAAGATAACCCTAACTCCCCAATCATCATCTCTTATTACTGATAAATAAGCGCAAGTATCATGACATTAACATGTATATATATAGGCTCGCGATACTATGATTAAATCAACTATGCAAATGAATCTCAAAAAACAACATATAAAATCCCTTTTAAGATGTCATATATTCTAGCATGATTTTTAACACACTTAATTGAGTTTATTAGTCATCGAATTAAATGAAGCGTAAGTTAAGGGATCACCAAATTCAACAAAGGCACAAAGAAGCATATAATTCTCCCTGTCGAGCATGAAAACCCTGGCATATGCATATACCCTCGTCACCTTGTATATGTATCACCTCTCATGTAGCAAACAATATCATTAGTAGGAAAAATTCCCTCAACAAAGCTAGGCTAGAAATTTACTTTAAATAAGCTAAATTAATACTCTAAAAAGCCCTTCCCGTGCAAATCAACCTCCGGATGGCTCTGTAACGACTCGATCGGTCATTTTGGGAATTAGCATTTCGTTCGGTGGCATAAGACCTCGAGCAGCTTTGTATCATGTATTATGACTTGCGTGTGTGGCCGGATTCGATTTTTGGATGATTCGAGGTTGATTTGGAAGATGATTCTTATTTTAGAAGCTTAAGTGGCAAAAGTTGACCGGAGTTTGATTTTTTTGTAGACGACTCCGGAATAGTATTTTGATGATTCTAATAGCTTTGTATGGTAATTTTGGACTTAGGTGTATGCCATATTTGGATTTGGAGGTCCGTAGGTTGATTTATTGCATTTTAGCGAAAGTTGGAAAATTGAATGTTTGGAAGGTTAAGAGGTTTGATCGAGAGTTGACTTTGTTGATATCGGGTTCGGACTGTGATTTTGGAAGTTGGAATAGCTCCGTTGTGTCATTTGGGACTTGCATGCAAAATTTGACATCATTCCGGGTTGATTTGATATGATTCGGTACGAGTTGTAGAAGTTGAAAATTCATAGTTCATTAAGCTTAAATTGAGGTGCGATTCGTGGTTTTGATGTTATGTTTCAGTATTTGAGGCCTCGAGTAGGTTCGTGTTATGTTTTGGTACTTGTTGGTATGATTTGACGGGGTCCCGAGGGGCTTAGATGTGTTTAGGATCATTGGTTGAGAGACTAGTTAAGTTAAGAAATTTGGAGTTTGACCATTGGTCAATATGGGGTCAAGACGACCTCTTTTTAGTGTTTTGAGTGTGCGAGCAGGTTCATAGGGTATTTATGATGGAAATTCATATATGGGTTGTGTCCGGGAGGTTCCAGATGAGTTTCGGGGTGGTTTCAGATCATTTCGGTGAAATTTGGGATTGCTGGTGCTAGTACTTCGCAATTGCGAACTTTTTGTTGCAATTGCGAACTACTGTAGTTGTGAACATTTGGTCGCAATTGCGAATCTTGGTCGCAATTGCGAATTTTGGTCTCAATTGCAAACATGTGGTCGCAATTGCGAACATCTACAATTGTGAACTTTTGGTCGCAAATGCGGACATTCGCAATTGCGAACTTTTGGTCGCAAATGCAACATCTGCTGCTGGATCTAGATTTGGAATTTCGGGCTTTTAGCTCATTCTTTCATACTTTGAATCCTAGACTCGGTAGGAGGCGATTTGAGAGAGTATTTTCATCTACAATCATTGAGTAAGTGATTTTGATCAATCTCCAACTATTTTACATGATTGTATATGAGATTTAACATTAAAATTATGAGATCAAAGGGGAATTTTGAGAAACTTTGTCTATTTTTAAAAAAATGAGAATATAGGATTTGAGAGTCGAATTGGACTCGGATTATGAAACAAAACTCATATATAGACTTGTGGTGTTTTGGGTAGTCGGAATCTACCCTTGGACCCTAATTTTGACCGGGCGGGCCGGGGTTGACTTTTGTTAACTTTTGAGAAATTATGTAGAGATCATAGCTTTATATATTGGAATTGATTTCTCTTGCATTATTTGATGTTATTAAGTGATTTTGATTAGATTTGAGCTGAGCGGAGGTGAATTGTAAAGGAAAAGCTATTTTAGAGTATTGATTGAGGGCTTTTGAGGTAACTATCTTACTTAACGTTGTGTGGGGGAACTACCCCATAGGAATTGGGTTGTTTGCACTATTTGAACTACATAAAAGATGTGTACACAAGGTGACAAGTGTGTACACATCTTATATGTGGAAAATTGATCGTTTTAGACTCTTAGGTTTCTCATGCACATTAAAATGAAGTTTCCTTATCATGTTATATTCTCCATTGCTAAATTTACCATTACATGCCTTATTTGAAGTTGAGTTGATTGGTTCATGTTCTACCATTTGTTTCCAAATATACTCTTATATGCTTTAATGTCACGACCCTAAATCCAACTAGTCGTGATGGCACATAACCCAACCCGCAAGGTAGGCCAATTAACAACTATCCAATTTAGTGAGATTTATTAAGAGAAGAAATGATAATACAACTGCTTTTATACAAGAATTTCCCAAGGACTGGCAGTATAAATCATGAGCGTCAAAGATTTAGATTTTGACAGCACTGAATTGAAATAATTACAACATCTGTTTGAAATGTAAATGATCTAATTCTACCAAGGACTAGTGATAGTCATAACTGGAACGCAGGTACATCTTTCGATTGAGCTCGCGCCGTAGGCAGCAATATCAGCATCCATCATCTGCACGCAAGGTTTAGACGTGTAGTATGAGTACAACCGACCCCATGTATTCAATAAGTAACAAACTTAATCTTAAGTTGAAAGTAGTGACGAGCTGGGATAATGGTTAGAGTCCAACTCCAATAACCAGCCACAGTTCATAACAATATAATAAAAACGGTACAAGAAAATAACTCAGAGATAAGATGCTCAACTTGTTCACAATTATGGAAAATAGGCAATGCTTTTCAAGTATAACAGTAAATCCCAAATCTTCCACCAAAAACACCAAAAACATATGAGTAAGTTTGAAAACTGTCATTTTTCCCATAAACCTTTCAATAATAAATAAGATGTTTCATTTCTCAGATAGCATGAGGAAAGTAAATCTCTATGCCTACATGTCAATACGCATGTGAAATTATGAATGTCACCAAAACCAGGTAGTAGAAAGAAATGCATCACTATACATGTATCTCAAGTACGCATGTCAAATGCAATGCATTTCAGTGATGAACTCATGTATTCACACTCTCATAGTACTTAATCTCACAGTCTCGTATTCTCACTCTTCATGCAATACTAAGTACACTTAGTTACTCAGTACTGTACAGGGCAGATCCAGCCCAAATGTAAATAAACTAAGGCAGATCCAGCCCAAGATGCAAAACAAAAACCAGGGCAGATCTAGCCCAATGCAAATAAACCAAAATGCAAATGAACCAGGCAGATCCAGCCCAATCCAAATGAACCAGGGCAAATCCAGCCTAAATGTAAATGATTGCTAGCAATTGCACCCACTGTGGATGTGCAGACTCCGGAGGGGCCGATCCATCTCAAATGCTATAATAAGACAAATCCAGGCATGAATTAATAAAGCCTGCTGCGGCGTGCAGCCCAATCCCATAAATATCACTCACAATAGGCCCTCGGCCTCACTCAGTCATCCGTCTCTCCAGTCTCTCAGGCTCACAACACTCATGTTAAGCAGCCCTAATCAATGATACGAGATGTGACAATATATGATAACAGAGACTAAGATATGATATGAAATGATGAATGCGACTGAGTACATAACTGCAATTAAGCAAATAACTCAATAGCAAGGAACGACCATTGTGGGTCCCAATAGTTCTAGCATATAGCCTAAACATGATTTCTAGCATAAATTACAGCGCAAGTGCTCTAACACATAGAGTACAATAAAAATGTTCAGATAAGATAACTACATAGTTCCATAGAATCGACTAAATCACAATTCACACGGTGCACGCCCACACGCCCATCACCTAGCATGTGCGTTACCTCAACATCAATCACATAATACGTAATACAGGGTTTTGTACCCTCAACACTAAGTTTAAAAGTGTGACATACCTCGAACAAGCCAAATATGATATCGGGCAAGTCAAATGATGCTCCAAAAATGCCATCTCGCGCATACCGACCTCCGAACGGCTCGAAACTAGCTAAAAGCAACTCAAATACATCAAATAATGCCTAAGGAAACAATTCCAAATAATAAAGGCTGAATCCTTAATTCAAAATCCCAAAATCGACCAAAAAGTCAAACCCAAGCCCGCGCCTCGGAACCCGACGGAACTTATAAAATACGACAACCCATTCAATTGCGAGTCCAACCATACTAGGTTCACCCAAATCTGACTCCGAAATAATGTTCGAAACTCAAAGACTCAGTCTATGAAAATTTAGGCTAAAACCCCCAATTTATCTTTACAATTCATAATCAAAATACCAAAATCGAAGATAGATCATGAAATATGATCAAAACCGAGTAGAGAACACTTACTCCAAACCACGTGGTGAATATTGCCTCAAAAATAGCTTCAATCCGAGTTCCATAGCTCGAAATATGCTAAAATGACCAAACCCTCGAACTTAAAGCTTTCGCCCAGTCCTTTTCGCTTTTGCTAACAATGACCCGCTTCTGTGGCGTCGCTTCTGCAACGTGAAGCCCGCTTCTGCGAAAAAGCTGGAAAAATGACTCTTCGCACCTCTGGAAAACATCCGCTCTTATGCAATTGCAGGTGCAACCACTGAACGCGCATCTGCGCATAGGACCGCCCCTGCGCCCAAGGATTTCGCTTCTGCCCACACGTAGGTGCGCCTCTTCCTCCGCATCTGCAATGATCTCCAACCAAGCTTGTTTGCGCTTCTGCGACCAATTGCCCGCATATGTGGACTCGTATCTGCGTCCATTCATCTGCAGATATGAAAGCACCAAAACCAGCATACCTTCAGCAATGCAACATGAAACAAAAATGATCTAAACCTCGTCTGAAACTCACTCGGGCCACTCGAGACCCCTTCCAAATATGTCAACAAGTCCCATAACATTACACGGACCAACTCGAGGCCTCAAATCACACATAACAACATCAAAACGATGAATCGCACCTTAATTCGAACTTGATTAACTTTGAACTTTCAACTTCCAAAACTCGCGCTGAAACATATCTAATTAACCTGGAATGAACTCAAATTTTGCACACAAGTCCCAAGTGTCATATCGAAGCTATCCAATTTTCGGAACCACAATCCAAATCCGATATCCTCAAAGTCAACTTCCGATCAAACTTATGAACTTTTCGAACTTTCATATTTCTAACTTTCGCACTGAATCCTTCTAATAATATCCAATTGCAAATCCGGGCATAAGCCTGAGTCCAAAATCACCATCTGGACCTAACGGAACCATCAAAACTCTGTTCTGGGGTCAAATTCACAAAAGTCAAACTTGGTCAATTTTTCCAACTTAAAGCTTCAATCATGAAATTTATCCTTCCAAATCGATTCCGAATAACCTGAAAACCTAAACCGATGATTCACATAAGTCATAATACATCATACAGAGCTATTCAACACTTCAAATAGCTGAACGGAATGCAAATGCTCAAAACGACCGGTCGGGTCGGTACATTCTCCCCCACTTAAACATACGTTCTTCCTCAAACGTGCCAAGAGTCGTTCCAAAGCCATCAAACCGCCGTGTAATCTTACCATGTACATACCCGGGGGTGATCTCACGTCACCCTAATCCATATAAGCCTGACGAAACAACCTAACTGAAGATCCTTAATTCACCTTAGCCCATAAACCTTAGAATCCTATTTTTAACATCCGGAATTTCTACCCGAATCTTGCATCTACACACTTTATAAGCCTGAACAAGCTGCATCAAGCCATCACCATAACCCAAGGCACAATTACATGATATTCCACATAAATCCCATACTCATAGCAATAACTTCTGATCACAGTAGCTGCTCAAGACATCCAAATACCGATAATAAACCTCAAATCGAACAAAACTCCAGTCTATAACCTTCGTACACTGCCGATGATGAAAGAAACACGCAGAAACTCATAACCTTTCATCAGATCAACAAGTCATGGAGCCCTCTCTCGTTCGATAAGAAACAAAGCCAAACCTTAAGATGACTTCCGATATTATTCTTCAAAACATACCGTAATCAAATCCGATAGTATCCATCTTAGATCCAGTGACCTTACCTCATCAAGCACAACTATTCCATTGACACGTCACACCAATACTACTCAGAATCACATCCTATGCAATCCGTGCACCAATAAGAAACAATTCAAACGTACCCAAAAATGGAAAGTGACTCAAATGAGAAAATCGTCCTGCAAGCTCAACAAGTACCACCACAACCGCAATGCTATGAGCCCATCATACATAGTAGAACCAAGACATACGAATCAATCAAAAAGGATCATATCTCAATATAACTCCGCCGTAATGTGTGACCCCATCCTAACTCTGGTCCACATGAAATACCTCAAGCCACAATGCTCAAAATCAACAACCACACACAATTTGACATCAAGTACCCAAGGTGCATGACCGTAACCACGGAGAAGAAAATAACACAATATACCACCACTGGAAAAGGCCATAACCAAGGCGCAATCAACCATTCCACATCCTAATAACCATTTTGCTCAAATTTCGCTTCAAGACCCAAACAGAACCGCACCATGTGTGCGTATAACCAACAAATCACCGCCCCTCGTATCATGGAAGAGTAACTCATAGAACATATCAGAACACGAATAAATTCTCTCTAACCGAACGTCACATACATCAACAATAGCAGTACTAAGTCAACCAACCCGACCTAGTGTAGAATACACATCCTCATTAGGCCTACCAATGGGCTTCAAATCAACTCTGGTCATCCTCAAATAGATAAATAACCCTCCGTAAGTCCACAATGACTGAACCATAACACATACTATCATCTGGATAGCTTTGACCACATCTTCACAGTCCACAACCATGAAACAATCTGCTTCTCAGAATTCCCAGTCTCCAAATACATAGAACACACGAATCACCATATCTGATCCAAACTCCACCACGCGAACGATTAACACATCTCTCATACACAATCATCCCCAAGAGAGATATTTCTATAATTCTTCCGTGCCACATAGTAATATTTGAACATTAGTGGTCAATCAACCAGGCGAGTACCACAATACCAATGAAACATCCGTAAGTCAACACACAATGCGACTTCTGAAATGCGCACCCTTCTTAGGAATTACCAAGTAGTTATAACATTCATCTAAATATCTGAAACTATCCATGCTGTCCAAAATTCATGACCTTCCCTCCAAATATGAACCATGACCTTGCACATGCAAATCTCAACCCTACACAACATGCCCGATCAGTCAAAAACCTTCCATTTGATCTCACCTGGGAGAAAATCACAATAAGCAACATGCTCCTCTCGCCAGTAGGAACTATCCATCTCAAACCGTGGTAGAAATCATCGAGAACTCTTCGAAACCCATTTGCACGTGATGAAACTATCAGAACTGAATCTCTCTAACTTAACCAAGCCACACAGGTTGCCAAATCAAAAATATTGCCGCCGAGCACCTGTAGAGACTCACATCATAAGTACCTAAAGAACCGATCATATCTATTGCCTTGCTGATTCAACCTACTACCAAGTTGTACTATTTCTTTGGGTTCCTTCCGAATTATCCTCAAGTTGACACTCCTCCTCGCTATAATACCATGACCCTCAACCAAAGTTCACCCCATGAGATCCGAGAATAAAACAGCACTGCCTTAAGGCCCATAAGCTGTTGTATTCCCTCTCAAGCACCCAAAAGTACCACAATGAGACACCCACTCCGAAGAGTCCTTATGTGAACCTGAAACTATTTCCTTTACCTTCCTGATACTGAAATATAGAATCCATAGCGATACAGAAATGCCGCGAGTCCTAAAAACATCCGACGCAAATCTTGGAGTCTAGCAATATAAAAATCCGAATAAATTCTCAATTGCTACATATAACTTATGAATCCATTAGATCCTTCTCGAGAGTTCTACTCTGCTCAAATCTCGACTGATGTGTCAGAGAATTTCGGCACTTTTTGACACTAATTGCTTAGATTTTAGCTTGTCTTAAATGCAATTTCCCTCTGTACTTAGGTAATTTTAGTATTTTTGCAGTGTATGAGGTTTAAGGACCTAAGAGCATAGAAAAGAGTTCAAAAAGCCACAAAAAGACAAGAAAAGAGCAAAAAGGAATCACAGATGTGGATATGCTATCGCAAAACCCACATGCGAGCCGCATATTGCACACAGAGATCACAGACCAAAACAGAATCCTGGGCAAAGTTCAATGTCAAAAATGCGGTCTCATATGCGATCGCATAACATGTTTGCAAGCCGCAGAAGTAATCGCAAACCAAACATGAAGTCTACTGAAGGAAGAAAATGCGATGCAAGATGCGGTCGCATTTCTACAATGCGGACCGCAAACCATGAATGCGGTGAAGGCGAAACTAGGGTTACAATCTGGGATAGACATGTCAAAAATGCGGACCGCATGTCTATTAGGCGACAAAAATGCGGTCGCATATTCAACTTCAGGGAAGATTGGTCCGATTTTTTCTCGATTTTTGGCCCTTTATAAATAGATTTATTAGGGTTTTGTGGGCTATATCTTGTCAGACTTTGAAGCTACAATACAAGGCATTAATATTCCTTTCTTTTGGAAGCTTTTGGGTCAAGAATCTTTCACTTTGTAAGCTTTATGACATTTAATATTCTCTTGTTTTCAGATTTTTGTATGAGTAGCTAACTTTAAATACTAAGGTTGTGGACCCTAAATGGGTTTTATGTTAATGGGTGTTTAACATTAAATATATATATAACGGTTGGTTGATATTTATTTACTTCTCATTCTTCATTTATTGTTGGTGGTTGCAAACATTTACAAGCGCCGTTAAATTCTATCTTTGCTTGGGAAAGTGGGGTAGAATTTGGTAGAAGTAAATATCAAAGACTCAAGGCTTTAAACCTTGTTTAATAAAATCGCTTAGGATAAGTGGGTTTTATTTGGCATAAATCGATTGTTCTTAATTGCAACTCTTTTATATTTGGAAAAATCATAAAGAGGAAATACTACCTAACTATTGGAAAATATTGGGTAGTCACTTAGACATCATTTGCATATCAAAAAGAACCTTCCGTTAGAAATATATCATATTGACAACAATAGCATTACACTTCATTAATGGGGACACAACCTTGGTTTCTTTAATCAAATTATTTACATTCTCAACATTTCGATTAGCCTTTATCTAAAACCAAACTCAATTCATACTCTTGTTACGATTAACTGGATAGAATTATGACTTTAGTCGAGTAACACACTAGTCAAGTAACCTTTTCACACCTATTCCCTGTGGGATTCGACCCCAGCCTTGTTGGGTTATTATATTTGACATCGACCGCTTTACACTATTTATTAAAGTGTAATTTGAGCGTATCATCGACTGCACTACCTAAACAGGCCGAATGACCTGTGCCCCATTAGTGTGACAACACCCAAAGAAGTAACCCAGACCTCTCAATAACCAAGTGAACCCCTAGTCTGTGCACTCCACATCCGTCATGAATAACAAACTCAAATCATTCCACGGTTTCCATATACCCCTAAAGTGTTATACATCATGCATCTGGAAGTTTCCTTTCTGAAGTCATCCTCAAAACCAGACTCTGCAAGTCATAACGGATTCACAAGTATGCCTCAAACTGAAACCAGATCAACACGTAACCATGCAATCAAATCGGTGATAGCAGACTCCCCCACTTGGCTCAAAGCCATAGATCAAACTCGATAACTTGTAACACCCATACTCTAGTACTACCATAATACAGTAGGGAGATTCATCTAAATCCTTCACCAGTTCACATAACACAAACCATATAGTACTTCAAATCATTCACTAAGCTCGCATACATCCACGTGACGGTCAGGTCAACTTTTACACCCAATCCAAACTCAAATCGCACAAATATAACCCACTGGTAGAAAAGAAAGCCTCCACACAACATCATAAGGATCACACATCCGTAGATTACCCCGCAGGTGATAGTCCACCTGCTCAGCTTCAAACTAACATCTCTTTATAACCTTTCGCAGCCACAACTACTACGCCATCACTTATTCTTTATGAGCCAGAACTAACAACAAGACATAAAAATCTACTTCGTTCCACAATTAAACAACATGAGAAATCATTCAACACACTCATTACTCGAGACTATACGTCACATCAAGATAGAAATTAAGCACCCAATAGTCATTTTACATCTCAAACAAACTCCCCTCGTCACATTCAGACCATCTGGACACATCCCGCAGTCACATCATACTCATCATATGGTCATCCAACCACTCGTCGAGCCATCAATTCCACTCATAAGGACACTACCGGTCATATAAGTCCAAAAGCACGTGCTCACACAAAAGAAATCCCCGTGCTCAAGCTACAGCCAAAATCCGGCCTCAAGTCCTCCAGACTGGCCCATCATCAGCACACAGAAATCACATCTCATACCTCATCTATGGACTCACAAGCCGTTAATGTACAACTGATACCGAGCGCTTACAAGCGCATACGAATGCATGGAAGGAATTCAAAGAGTTAAGCTTCCAGCTGAATCAATACCGCACAATAAGGAAGAAATTTTATCCTAGTGCCCTGTAGCCTCTCCAAGATAGATGGACGTCATCATACTGATCCGCAAAACTCTATTAGACACTTTCCCATGACTCGTAGAACCTATGAACCTAGAACTCTGATACCAACTTGTCACGGGCCAAAATCCAACTAGTCGTGATGGCACCTAACCCAACCCGCTAGGTAAGCCAATTAATAACTATCGAATTTAATGATATTTATTAAGAGAAGAAATGATAATACAACTGCTTTTATACAAGAATTCCTCAAGGACTGGTAGTACAAGTCATGAGCTTCTAAGATTTAGATTTTTACAACACTGAATTGAAATAATTACAACATCTGTTTGAAATGTAGATGATCTAATGCTACCAAGATAGCCATAACTGGAATACAGGTACATCCTCCGATCCAGCTCCCCCTGTACGCAACAACACCAGTATCCAGCATATGCACGCAAGGTGCAAAAGTGTAGTATGAGTACAAACGACCCTATGTACTCAATAAGTAACAAATCTAACCTTAGGTTGAAAGTAATGACGAGCTAGGACAAGGGTCAGAGTCTAACTCCAATAACCAGCTACCGTATATAACAATATAATAAAAACAGTACAAGAAAATAACTTAGAGATAAGATGCTCAACTCGTTCACAGTTATGGAAAATAGGCATGCTTTTCAAGTATAACAGTAAATCCCAAATCTTCCACCAAAAACACCAAAAACATATGAGTAAGTTCAAAAACAATGATTTTTCCCATAAACCTTTCCACAATAAATAAGATGTTTCATTGTTCAAATAGCATGAGGAAAGTACATCTCTTTGCCTACATGTCAATACGCAGGTGAAATCAAGAATGTCACCAAAACCGGGTAGTAAGTAGAAAGAAATACATCTCTATGCATGTATCTCAAGTACGCATGTCAAATGCAATGCACTCAGTGATGAGCTCATGTACTCACACTCTCGGAGTACTCAATCTCACTATTCTTTTTTTTTTTTTGGTAAATAGAGTATTTATTAATTAGCAAAATAGTACAAAACGGAGGGGGACATGAACCTTACCTCCCCAAAAAAGTACATGTAGCTTGTCATCCTAAAGCGTTGACTAAAAGTACCTAGGTAATAGTAAGTGGTTAGACCTATTATAATGTGACGATTGCCCCTTTTGCAGTAGGCAGTCGTATGTACAAGTTTTCCTAGGTCGGCTATACAAAAAAGTACATATGTTCCTGTTGTGACCAAATGATTGTAAGTTTTGTTTCTCCTAGTGTGCCTCTGATCGAAATCAATCCTATCATAGTTCTACAAAAAACTAGCAAAAGAATGCGAGTTATCTTCAATTCCGCTTTGTCTCCTGATGCAGGGAAAGCCAAGTTGAAGATATCCTTCCATGTGTGTTTTGATGTTGCTTGGTGAGGCTGTTGATTGTGATTGTTGATGTTTCCTGATGCTGGAGTTGCTACTGTGTTGTGTGGGTGTCCTGTTGTGATTTGGATCTTCCATGTAGATGTTGCTTTTGGTATTGTTGCTGTCTGTAGTACAGTTGAAGTTCCTGCTGATGATGTTGCTATCTGTAAGTTGAACTTGAAGTGTGGCAGGCCAGAGAGTGATGTTGAAACTACTATTGAGCCTCCTTGATTACTGTTGTTGGTAATCCTGCTCGTAGTATCAGCTACTGCCTGTTTCCTTGCACACTGTGGCTTACTTGTGTTGTTGCTGTCTTGTCTCACAATGTTGTTGTTTCTGCTGGTTAGTTTGACTATAGTACTTGTGGTGCTAACACTGGTGCTCCTGGAATTTCTGTTGCTATTGTATCTGCTATGTTGGTGCAAGAGGAGTATCTGTGCTGTTATGTATTGCTGTTTGACTGAAGGTTGGCAGGGTATGATGCTGCAGTTTCCTTTATTTCTTCTATTGATGTTGCTTTTGCTCCTGGTACAAAGATGGCAGGGATGTTTGTGCCTGTGAAGATTCTGAATTTTGATGTTCCAGTGAAGAGTGTTGTGAGTGTAGAAACAAGATGATTGATGAAAATTGCATTAGATTGAGCACTCGAGGTGATGATACCACACAATGCAACTGCTCCAATAATCTGTTCCTATGTGGGCAGTTGCTTCTAAGAGAGTTATTGATTCTGTGAATTTGCTGGCAGTGTTGTTGATGTATGGTTGATTGTCCTGGTAACTTGAGATGTTTGTGATGATTGAGGTTGTTGGTGAGGGTCTTGGGGTTCTTGCTGCTGGTTGTGCTATGTTTTTCCTACCTTGTTGGTACCTGATTAGTGTTGGTGTCATTGTTAGTGACATGACTGCTGTTGCTGTAGCAAACTGACTGCTGTTTGAGTTCTGTTCTTTGTTTGGCTCTGGTGTTGTCACTGGTGTTGCTTGGTTTGGTGCTGTTGTTTTCTAATTTTCTGTTGGAAGGTACATCTCTGCTGTTCTTGTATCTTTTTAATCCCCGCTGCAGTTGTGCAAATCTTGCCATAACATGCTTTATGAAGTTTCTGCTGATGAGACAAAAAGATTGCTGCTTGAATTTCATCATTGGTCTTTTATTGATGCTGCTAATCTCTCTGGAAACATTATTGCTGCCTCTGATATTTCTGGTCACATTTAGCTGCTCAGGTTGTCTTCTACTGTCAGTGCTTCTGCAATATCCCTGCAATATTGGTTGAGGTTGCTGCAGTTGAGCATCCTGTGAGTTGGATGCTATTCCTGCAATCCCATCTCTGGTGTTGCTGGCCTCGATTGACTGCTCAGGTAGTGAAGATCATGCCATAACATATTTTATGAGGTTTCTGCTGATGCAACAAATTGGTTGTTGCTTGGGTTTCATCCTTTGTCTTTTATAGATATTGCTGATCTCATTGTAGACATTATTGCTGTTTCTGATGTTTCTGGTCTCAGATAGCTGCTCATGATGTCTTTTACTGTCAGAGCTTCTGCAAAATCCTTGCAATGTTGGCTGAGGTTGCTGTAGTTGAGCATCCTGTGTGTTAGATGATACTCCTGCTTTCCCATCTCTGGTGCTGCTGGCCTCAATTGACTGCTCAGTTGGCTTACTCCTGCTGTCTATGCTTCTGCAGTGTTCCTGCAAGATGCATATGTTCTTGTTTGTTACCAAGGTTATGCTCTGCGGGGGGGGGGGCGGCTTTCTCTTCCTTTTCTGCAGTCCATCTCCAACAATGCTGAAAGGTTCCCTTCCTTTTGTATCTTCTTTTTCTTTTGGTTGATTAGTGGAGAGCTTTCCATATCATAATCAGTGATTATGTTCTGTGAAGGGGGAGGTTCTTTTACTATCTCTGCAGTCCAATCCCTGATATTGCTGACTCAGTTGGTTGTTCAGGTTGCTGATTAATGCTATTGATGCTTCTGCAATTGCCCTGCAAAACAAACCAAAGAGTTTTGAAAAGGGGGTTTTGTGAAGTGAGCATTCCTTTTGTCCTTTCTGCATCCCAGTCCTCCTGCAAAACTAAAGTAGTCATTAGGGATGATAACAACCTGTTTTTCCTCCAACCTGCATATAGAAGCCATTTAAGATTGTTAGGAGGTAATGTAAATGTGATCATTTTCCTGCTATTACTCCAGGTTTTCATCCCCCCCTGTTCTTTCTTGTGTTCATTGTTGAGTTTGTGTCCTGATGTGCACTGACACAGAATGCAACTTATCATTTTGCTACTTTCACTCTTATGTAAGGGCATTGTGAATTATCAGCATTCAGGATTCTTCTACTACTGAGTCAAGTTGGGAGAAGTGTTGGCATTCAATTCTTCTCACTTCCAGTGCATAGTTTGCTAGGTGGTCGGCCAGCTTGTTCCCTTCCCTATAAATATGAGTTCCTGTTAGTGTGAGGGATCTTTTAGTTGGAGGATTTCTTCCACTTGATCAGCTATGCACCAGGGTGGTTTCCAGTTGCCATTTATGATATTGTTTAGAAGCATGGAATCTGTTTGTAGCCAGAAGATACGGTTAGTGTGCGCAGAAGCGCAATCATAGAATCGGGTATAAGATCGTAGAAACGATGGCTGCTGGTTCAGGTATTCTTCGCCAAAGCGAAATATTTATCGCAGAAGCGGGGATCGCAGATGCGACGAGTTTATCGCAAATGCAATGAAGCTCGACAAAATGCTTTAAATTCGAGGGTTAGCCATTTTTATCACATATTGTGCTATTGACTTCGGAATGGGGCGATTTTGGAGGCAAATTTCATCACAAGGATTGGGATAAGTGTTCTACACTCGGTTTTAATTATATTTCGTGATTCTATCTTCATTTTTGGTAATTGGATTATGAGTTTTAAAGAGAAAATTTTGGATTTTAGCCTAAAGTTTCATAGAGTGAGTTTTTGAGTTTTGAACATCGATTCGGAGTCAGAATTGGGTGAAACTAGTATGGTTGGACTCGTAATTGAATGGCTTGTCAGATTTTATAAGTTTCGTTGAGTTCCGAGGCGCGGGCCGGGTTGGTCTTTTGGGTTGAGTTTGGGCTTTTGATTAAATATTTGATCTTTATCGATTGGGTTTGTTTCCTTTGGCGTTAATTGATGTATTTGAGTTGCTTTTGGCTAGTGTTGAGCCGTTCGGAGGTCAGTACAAGGATGGCATTTTTGGAGCATCGCTTGGCTTGCACGGTATTGGATTTGGCTTGTTCAAGATAAGTAACACTTTTAAACTTGGTGCTGAGGATATGAAACCCTGAATTAAGTGCTATATGATTGATGTTGAGGTGATGCGTATGCTAGGTGATGGGCGTGTGGGCGTACACCGTGTAAATTGTGATTTAGTCGATCCCATGGAACTGTGTAGCTATTTTATCTAAATATTTTTACTGTACTCTATGTGTTAGAGCACTTGAGATGTAATTCATGCTAAAAATCATGTTTAGGCTATATGTTGGTACTATTGAGACCCATAGTGGTCGTTCTTTGCTGTTGAGTTCTTTGCTTAATTGCAGTTATGTGATCAGTCGCATTCATCATTACATATCATATCTCAGTCTCTGTTATCGTATATTGTCACATCTCGTATCATTGATTTGGGCTGCTTAGCATGAGTGTTGTGAGCCCGAGAGACTGGGGGGATTGATGACTGAGTGAGGCCGAGGGCCTGTTATGAGTGATATTTATGGGATCGGGCTACATGCCGCAGCAGACTTTATTGATTTATGCCAGGATTCGACTTATTATAGCACTTGGGCTGGATCGACCCCTCCGGAGTCTGCGCACCCACAGTTGGCGCAATTGCTAGCAATCATTTGCATTGGGCTAGATCTGCCCTGGTTCATTTGCATTGGGCTGGATCTACCCTGGTTTATTTGCATCTTTGGGCTCGATCTGCCTTGGTTTGTTTGCATTTGGACTGGATCTTCCACGTACAATACTGAGTGACTGAGTGTGCTGAGTATTGAGCATGATGAGTGAGAATACGAAACAGTGAGATGGAGTACTCTAAGAGGGTGAGTACATGAGTTCATCGTTGAGAAGCATTGCATTTAACTTGCGTACTTGAGATACATGCATAGAGATGCATTTCCTTCTGCTACCCGGCTTTGGTGACATTCATGATTTCACCTGTATATTGACATGCAGGCATAGAGATGTTTTTTCCTCATGCTATCTGAAAATGAAACATCTTATTTATTGTTGAAAGATTTTTGAGAAAAATCACGATTTTTCAAATTTATTCATATGCTTTTGTTGCTTTCGGTGGAAGATTTGGGATTTACTGTTATACTTGAAAAGCATGCCTATCTTTCCATAACTTTGAACGAGTTGAGCATTTTACCTCTGAGTTATTTTCATGTACCATTTTATTATTATTGTTATGACTGTTGCTGGTTATTGGAGTTGAACTCTAACCCTTGTCCCAGCTCGTCACTACTTTCAACCTAAGGTTAGGTTTGTTACTTATTGAGTACATGGGGTCGGTTGTACTCATACTACACTTCTGCACCTTGCTTGCATATGTTGGATGCTGATATTGCTGTGCACCAGGGGAGCTGGATCTGAAGATGTACCTGCGTTCCGGTCATAGCTGCCTCTTGATCTTGGTAGCTTTAGAGTTTTAATCTGTTCCTGTATAGTTCAAAAAGATGATGTACTTTAATTCATACCAGCTTTGTAAATTCTAAATCTTATAAGCTCATGATTTATACTACCAGTCCTTGGGAAGTTGTATAAAATTCAGTTATCTCATCTTTGATTCACATCAGCGATATTATATTATGTTATTTTGTTAGTTGGTTTATCCAGTGGATTGGGTTAGGTACCATCAGGAAGGTTTGAATTTTGGGTCGTGATACTGTAACTGTTGGAGTATGAAGAGTTGAGGCTGGGTTTTAAAAAAAAAGGATATTAAAGTAGTTCTTTTTGGTAGGAAATATTAAAGTTATTTATAAGAGTATTTATGTAATTTAACTTTCTAGTTTAAGGTTTCTCACTTTTAATATAATTAGTCTCAGAGTAGAAGCGCTGCGCGTGTATCCAAATTAATGAGTATTTAATTTTAAGAAGATAACACATATTATATCAAATATTGTGTTTAAATTGTAAAATAAAATTTTAAAAAGATAGAAGTTCATGAAAATACTAAATGTTGATCATATTTACCAAACTCAACAAAAGAAGGAACTTTGTGTGGCTTGAGTTTTTCAATCTTTATTGTAATTTTGATATATGAGTTTTTATTTACTTTAGAAGACCCGATGGAGTTATATTCACATTACTTGCAAAAGCATTTTAGTCCTTGTATGACCTATATATGTTTTTAGGAACCAACTTGAAAAGGCTAGTTCTAATTAAAGACACCTTTCATAACCATTCTGTTTTAGGGAAGGAAGAAACTAAAAAGACGTTTGAAACGATAGCTCATGATACAAGTGGGACCATGGTAGATATTACGTAAAAACATTTGTTAGTTGGTTCGATCAGTTCATATAGTTGTGTCTGTCATTCACGGACACCTAGTATCAAAGTGTTACCGCATATATTTCTACTTGATAACTCTCAAAGTACTTTGCATCCNCCCCCCCCGTTCTTTCTTGTGTTCATTGTTGAGTTTGTGTCCTGATGTGCACTGACACAGAATGCAACTCATCATTTTGCTACTTTCACTCTTATGTAAGGGCATTGTGAATTATCAGCATTCTAGATTCTTCTACCTACTGAGACAAGTTGGGAGAAGTGTTGGCATTCAATTCTTTCCACTTCCAGTGCATAGTTTGCATCGGCCAGCTTGTTCCCTTTCCTATAAATATGAGTTCCTGTTAGTGAGGGATTCTTTTAGTTGGAGGATTTCTTCCACTTGATCAGCTATGCACCAGGGTGGTTTTCAGCTGCTATTTATGATATTGTTTAGAAGCATGGAATCTGTTTGTAGCCATATGTGAGAGAGACCTTGTGTTTTGCAGTATCTCAGAGCTTCATTGATGGCTGTTTCTTCTGCTACTGTGCTTGTTCCTTCTGTGATTTCTGTGCCTAGTGCATATATTAACTCCCCTGCTTCATTCCTCACACAATATCCTATTGAGCTTCTTCCAGAGTTTCCTTTTGATGGTCCATCAGTGTTGACCATTACCCATCCTGGCCTGGGAAGTTCCCACATGACTTTACTGAAATTTATTCTAGGGGTGTAGTTTTCCAGCATGTGTAGGAGGTCATTCCATTTGTGAGGTGCATTGATTCCTGGTTTTCTGGTTTTGACTAGAGCTTGTAATGTTGTGGAGATTTGGTATATTACTCTGCCTGTTGAGACTGATTCTCCATGCTTATAACTGTTTCTTCTTTTCCAAAGCTCCCATACAATGCAGAAGGCGAGAGCCTATAGCACTGGTTTGATTCTATTGACTGCTTGTGTTGTCCAGCATTTAGTTATTGCTTGCTGGAAGGTTAATCCATCAAGTGCTATTCTTGCTCTTTGTAGGAAATATTTCCATAGCTTGGTGGCAGTGGTGGAGGTGTGGAAGAGGTGTACCATGGTTTCCTCCTTTGGTTCAGTGCAGCATTAGCATCTTGAAGGTAGATGATAGCCCCATCTTTTATAAGGTCATCTAATGGCAATATTGCCCTCCAGACTCTCCACATGAAGAAGGCAATCTTTAAAGGAAGCCCTTTAACCCAGATCATCTTGTAAGCTCTTTTTGGTTCTTCTCTTCTTCTGAGGTATTCCCAAGCAGTTTTGACTGTGAATTGACCTTGATTTTGTAGCATCCAAAATGGGGTGTCTAGACTGTCCCCCCTGTTTGGAGGTCTTAATGAAGTTGTTATGTGTTCCACCATTTCTTGTGGCAAAGATTCTGACAATTGTGGCATATTCCAATCTTCATTGTGCAGGGCATTGTTCACATTGTGAATTGATTCATCAATTGGGAAGTTTGTTGGCACTATGAAGTATAATGCTCCCAGTCTGGTCGAATTGTCATACCAGAAGAGTGAATATCCCATTTTGATTTGCCAGGCAATTTGATGTTCTATGATCTCTCTGCATTCAAGAATTTTTTTCCAGGTTTGTGATCCTCTTTTCCAAGGGACAATTATTGCATTGAGTTTTTTGTAGTATTTTTGACACATATATGCACTCCAGAGACTGGGCTTAGTTCTGAAGTTCCACCATAGTTTGCAGAAGAGGGCCTTGGACATGTCATGTAGGGATCTAAATCCTGCACCTCCTTCCTCATAAGGAATGCATAGATTATTCCATGACGACCAGTGTCTGTTGTTTCCTCCCACTGTGCTACTCCAAAAGAATTGTGCAAAGAGTTTGTGGAGATTGTTGATTACTTCCTTTGGGGGGTTCACTACTGATAGTAGATCTGTTGGCATACTTTGCAAAACATGCTTAATCAGGATAGCTCTGCCTCCAATTGATAGTAATTTGCCTTTCCAAGATTGGAGTCTGTCATGTACCTTATTAACTATATCCTGATAGTATATGATCCTTTTCCTAGAGTAGTGTATAGGGAAACCCAGATAAGTGAATGGGAAGTCCTGTCTTCCAATGCCTGTAATTTTTTCAACTTTTGATGTAGTTTATGTGTTAGCTGAGTGATGCAGAAAGATGGCAGATTTACTCTTGTTTACCAGTTGACCTGAAGCTGCTTCATATGCACTCAGAACCTCCATTATCTGTTGTAATGAAGTGGCATCAGAGGATGAGAAGATGATCATATCATCTACATAAGACAAGTGATTGATTTTTGGGCTCCTTCTGGGCATTCCAAAGCCTCTGAAGTAGGGATTGTGATGAAGTGCATTCAGACTCTTTGAGAGGGCTTCAGTAGCTATGATGAACAGTGTTGGTGATAGTGGGTCTCCTTGTTTGACTCCTCTTGTCGATTTGAAAAAACCATGAGGCTGACCATTGATGAGGATTGAATACCAATTGTTACCCATAATGTCAAAAATCATGCCAATAAATGCTTCATTGAAGCCCATTTTCCTTAGAACTTTGGTCATGAATAGCCAGGATAGTCTGTCAAATGCCTTGGTCATGTCTAGCTTGATGACAACATTCGGCCCTGCTTTTGTTCTTTGCCCTATGTCAGTGATGATTTCCTGTGCCAGGAGGACATTTTCCACTATTGTTCTGCCTTTCACAAATCCTGCTTGTTCTTGGGAGATGAGAGAAGGCAGTATGATCAGCATCCTTTCATGTATGATTCTGGAGAAGATCTTATTGATGAAAAACCTAAGGCTTATGGGGCTCAAGTCCGAGAATGTCTCTATCTCCTTTTTCTTAGGTATGAGTACCAAATTTGTGTGAGTTACACATTTTGGTAATTGGCTTCCTGTGAAAAAAGCTGCAACCATGTTCTGTATATCCTCACCTATGATTTCCCAGCATGATTGGTAGAATAGTCCTGTGAAACCATCTGGCCCTCCTGCACTGTCTCCATTTAGGCTAAAAACAACTTTCTTGATTTCTTCTTTTGTAGGGATTTTGATCAGTTCTGCATTTTGTTCTGTGTCTATCACTTGCTGTATGTTTTCCAAAATTCTGAAGTCAGAGGGAGTTATTCTTTCTGTGAATTGTTCCTTGTAGAAGTTGATGGCTTCTTCCACTATTTGTTCCTCTTCCTCAATCCAGTTGCCTGCATTGTTTTGGATTCTTCTTAACTGAAGCCTTTTCCTTCTGCTATTTACTTGAGCATGAAAGGATCTGGTGTTTCTGTCGCCATCTTTGAACCAAGCCATTCCTGTTTTTTGTTTCCAGAATTGTTCTTCAATAGCTAGGTGCCTGATCATTTGTGCTTGTACCCTTTGTAACCTTTTCCTGTTTTGAGCAGTTGGTCTTTCTTCAAATTGTTTTTCATGTACTAGAACCACTTCTTCCATACTTGCTATGTTTTGGAAGATATCTCCATATGTTGCTTTGCTCCAGAGGGATAAAGCTCTTTTCAGTTTTTTGAGCTTGTGATTGAAGAGGATGAAAGGGTTCCTATGGAAGTCTGCCTGCCAATTCTCTCTTACTACTGCTTTAAAGGTTTCCTGCTTGATCTAGAAGTTAAGAAACCTAAAAGGCTTCCTGATTATTTTTGCTGCCTTGTCAAATTGCAGGAAAAGTGGACTGTGGTCCGAGCCAATTTTGGGAAGGTGTGTGATTTCAATTGTTGGGAAGGCTTGCTGGAAGCTTTGATTTGCTAAGCATCTGTCTAGTCTTTTGGAGATGCATTCCTCATCTGCTCTCCCATTCCACCAAGTGAAGATGCTTTCTTTAAATCCCAAGTCTGTGAGGCAGCAGATATTGATGCAATGATTAAAGTCATCTACTTCATTGAAAGGAACAAGAAGTCCACCAAATTTCTCCTCTTGATCACAGATGACATTGAAGTCACCCCCCACTAGCCAAGGTATTGTTATGTTTTGAGCCAAGTCATACAGTGTATCCCACAATTCTATTCTTTCTGTTGAGGTGCATTTGGCATAAATAAGTGTGAGGATGTAGTCCAATTTTGTGTCTGTGTGGAGTAGCTTCAAGGTGAGTTGTTGCATTGTGTCTGACAGTATAGTGATTTCATATGCATCATCAATGAAGGCCCATATTTTATTAGAAACATTGGCTATGGCCTGTGACAAACCAATTCTTCTTCTATATTGTTCCATTTTTTTGAGTTGTTGCATTGGCTCCATAATGCCAATGAATTCAAAATGATGCTTGTTTTGAAAAGTGACCAGTCTTTCAAAAGCTTGCATTGTGTTGACTGATCTGATGTTCCAAATGATGGCATTCATTGTGTTTTTTAAGAGCTACTGTTGTCCTTGCTTTGCTTCTTCTGAGGATTCATATTGGCTTTCATTTTGTTGATTTGAGTTGGAGCGAGATCTCCCTGCTTGGCTATGTTGCTGATGTTCTGGGCAGTTTCTTCTTCATCCATGTCTTTTTCAGTATACTGCTTTTCTTTTTCTACATTTCTGGCTGCTGCTGCTATTGAGAAGTTCCTTGGTCTGATGATTGCTTCTAATTGATCTCTTATTATGCCCTTCCTGGTACTTAGATCATGATCAGCTAATCATTTCTTCACAGATATGATTGCTCCTTATTTCATTTTGAGAGCTGTTTGATCTTTGTTTGCATTTTCAACAAAGTCAGTAGCCTATTGTTCTGGAGCTCTTCTTCAAAGGTTCCAGCAGTACCTTCATCTTCACTTTGTTTTCCCTCAGGAATTTCTCCATCTTCTGAACTTTCCTTTAGTTGATCTGCCCATAATTTCCCTGTGATTTGTTCAGACTGTCTTTCTGCTTCTGTTTTTGCCAACTGTTTTTCTGCAGGTTTATTTTTGTTTTGTTTGTTGTTGTTAAGCACAATTGTTGCACATTGTGGTGGTGTGATGTTTGTGTTCTCTGCCCTGTTGGGGGAGTGTTGAGCACTGCTGTTGTGTATTTCTTTTGTGCAGTGTTGTTGTGTGTTGTTTGTGCTTACTGCATTGCTGTAGAAGCTCTTCTGAATCCATTGTGAGGTGGATTCCCTTGCCCTTTCATTTGTGCTGCTAGTGTTTGCTGTTGCTGCATCAGTTGTTGCTTTTTTTATTTCTGCTAGTGTTATATTATCCTGCTGGCTGCTGCTTGTTTTTGATTTTTCTGCATTGATCTTTGCTGAGGCTGTTGGTGACTGAGCTGTTATTGCAATCAAGTCTGTTTGAATTGCTGTTTGTGCATCCGTTCCTTTTGATAGAATCATTTGATTTCCTCTGTTGCTACTGGACTTATGGTCCAGTTTGTTGCCTGTTTTGTTATTATTTTGTGCACTACTGCTGGAGTGTCTGCAGAGAATTGGACTATGGGCCCTTTCTGAGTGGTTGCTGTGGGAGCTTGTTGTCCTAGTATTTGCCAAATCTGGACCTGCTGTTGTTTGAGCTGCTAATGAGTTTCCTGCTTGTTCTTCTAAATCTTCTGGCAAGCTCAATGACTTAACTTTGAATCTCCTGATGCTTGATTCCCTGCAACTGTCAATGCTGTGAGAATTGCTTCTAAGGTGTCTATTGCATACTCTTCTTCCATATTAGTCTCCTCATTTCTGGCATTGTCTTGGTTGAGTGCTTCAAACTTATTTGCAACTTGTAGCTATTGAGTGTCCTGTTTGGCTGATGCTTTTTGCTTCCCAGGTGTGGAATTTGCTTTGCTTTGCATTCGATTGTCTTTGACCTCCTTCCATTGAGGGCCAGTATTGTCGACAATTTTGCCACTTGACAGTATCATTAATGGAGCTGTTTCTTGTCTTTGTTGAGTTGCTTTTCCTTGTATTTTTCTTTGCTCCATAGCCTTTTGTTGTACTGCCATATCTGTATCAAGGATATTTAGGTGTAGGTTCCAACATTCTATCATGTCATGCCCTTGTAGCTTGCATTCTTTACAGTATTTGGGAATGTAGTCATATTGTATTTTAACCCATTCCGTTCTAATTTCCCCTGTTGCCTCATTTTCTATGTCCAGTCTAACTTTTTTGGGAAGTTCTGCTAATAGGTCTACCAGTAGCTTCACTCTCGCACAACTAGGTCGCGTCTTGTTTATTGTTGCTAAGTCTAGGTTAAGTGGCTTACCTACTGTAGAAGCAAGTGAGAAAAGACATTCCTTTACAAAGTATGTGGGAAAGTAAGTGTGGGAAGGAAATCCACGCTATTGCCATTGATGTTTCCTCTCCGAGCTTGAATTTTGCATCATAAATTAATTGTCTCATCTGATATTCATACCCATCTTTGGCTTTAAGATAGTATGTGTTTTTTGAGGTAATTTTGAGAAATCCTCCCATAGCGATAGTCTGATAAGAACATGTTTGTCCCTAAAGAAGCCGATGTTGCATTCACCTCTAATTCCACATTGTATTGGGATGATTCTTCTCAATTCCTGTATATCCGGCCAGCCATATGAGAACTTGCCCACGACTGCATACTGTAAACCCTCATGCGAGTCACCTCTGCTTCTGTGTAGTTGACGATGGGTTGTCCGTGCATGAAGGTCGCTTTCTTGAAGGGGATTGGCTCGATTTTCCGATTAGGGTTCATCGCTACTGTATTGTTCAAGGTCGATGGTTTTAGGATTTGGGAGTAATCTAGAGGTTGGGGTGTGGATGAGGGAGTGTCTGAGGTTGGAGGAGTGATTAGAGGTTGCCGGCCAGCCGGGATTTTGCCGGCTGGCATCGCCATTGTTGGCGATGAGATGCTTCAGATGTATCGCTCGTGTTTCTCACTCTATCACCGGGCCGTCTCTCTCTAGGGATGCTAAGGTTTTTTGGAATCTCACTATCTCGTATTCTCACTCTTCATGTTCAATACTCAGCACACTCAGTCACTCAGTACTGTACAGGGCAGATCCTGCCTAAATGTAAATAAACCAAGGCAGGTCTAGCCCAAGATGCAAAAGAAAAACCAGGGCAGATCCAGCTAAATGCAAATGAACCAAAATGCAAAATAAACCAGGGCAGATCCAGCCCAATGCAAATGAACCAGGGTAGATCTAGCCCAAATGTAAATGATTGCTAGTAATTGTGCCCACTATGGTTGTACAGACTCTAGAGGGGCCGATCTAGCCCAAGCGCTATCATAAGCCAAATCCTGGCATGAATCAATAAATCCTGCTGCGGCGTGCAGCCCGATCCCATAAATATCACTCATAACAGGCCCTCGGCCTCAGTCATCATTCTCTCTAGTCTCTCGGGCTCATAAAACTCATGCTAAGAAGCCCTAATCAATGATATGAGATGTGACAATATACGACAATAGAGACTGAGATATGATATAAAATGATGAATGCGACTGAGTACATAACTGCAATTAAGCAAATAACTCAACATCAAGGAACGACCGCTGTGGATCCCAATAGCTCCAGCATATAGCCTAAACATGATTCTAACATAAATTATAGCTCAAGTGCTCTAACATCTAGAGTGCGGTAAAAATGTTCAGATAAGATAACTACACAGTTCCATGAAATTGACTAAATCACAATTCACACGGTGCACGCCCACATGTGCGTCACCTTAAAATCAATCACATAACACGTAATTCGGGGTCGTACCCTCAGCACCCATATTAGAAGTGTTACTTACCTCGAACAAGCCAAATCTGATACCGAGCAAGAAAAATGATGCTCCAAAAATGCTATCGCGCGCATGCCGACCTTCGAACGGCTCAAAACTAGCCAAAAGTAACTCAAATACATCAAATAATGCCTAAGGAAACAATTCCAAATGATAAACATTGAATCCTTAATTCAAAAGCCCAAAAGCGACAAAAAAGTCAAACCAGGGCCCGCCCCTCGGAACTAGACGAAACTTATAAAATCCGACAAAACTATTCAATTACGAGTCCAACCATACTAGTTCACCCAAATCCGATTCCAAATCGATGTTCAAAACTAAAAGACTCACTCTATGAAACTTTAGGCTAAAACCCCCCAATTTCTCTTTACAATTCATAATCCAAATGCCAAAATCGAAGTTAGATTCATAAAATATGACCCAAACCGAGTGGAGAACACTTACACCAATCCACGTGGTGAAAATTACCTCAAAAATCGCTTCATGCTGAGCTCCATAGCTCCAAATATGCTAAAATGACCAAACCCTCGAACTTAAAGCTTCTGCCCAGTCCTCTTTGCTTTTGCGAACAATGACTCGCTTCTGCGAAAAAAGCTGGAAAAATGACTCTTTGCACTTGCGGAAAACATCCACTCCTGCGCAATCACAGGTGCGACTACTGAATGCGCATCTGCACATAGGACCGCCTCTGCGCCCAAGGATTTCGCTTCTGCGCACACGTATGTGTGCCTCTTCCTCCACATCTGCGATGATCTCCAGCCAAGCATGTTTGCACTTCCGCGACCAATTGTCCGCATCTGCGGACTTGCATCTGCATCCATTCCTCCACAAATGCAAAAGCACCAGAACCAGCATACCTTCAGCAATGCAACATGAAACGAAAATATTCTGAACCTCGTCCGAAACTCAATCGGGCCACTCGTGACCCCATCCAAATATGCCAACAAGTCCCATAACATAACACATACCTACTCGAGGCCTCAAATCACACATAAAAACATCGAAACAACGAATCGCACCTCAATTCGAACTTGAATGAACTTTGAACTTTCAATTCTCCAAACTCGCGCCGAAACATATCAAATCAACCCAGAATGAACTCAAATTTTGCACACAAGTCCCAAATGACATATCGAAGCTATTCTAATTCCCAAAACCATAATCCGAATTCGATATCTTCAAAGTTAATTTCTGGTCAAACTTATGAACTTTCCAAACCTTCAAATTTTCAACTTTCGCCAATTAGTGCTCAATCCTTCTAGAAATATCCAATTGCAAATCCGGGCACACGTCCGAGTCCAAGTCACCATCTGGACCTAATGGAACCATAAAAACTCCATTCTGAGGTCAAATATTACAAAAGTTAAACTTGGTCAACTCTTCTAAATTAAAGCTTCAAGCATGAAATTCATTCTTTCAAATCGATTCCGAATAACCTGAAAACCTAAACCAACGATTCATACAAGTCATAATACATCATACGGAGCTATAAAACACTTCAAATAGCTGAACATAATGCAAATGGTCAAAATGACATGTCGAGTCGTTACATTTAATTGGAGTTGTTGCCTCCTTTATTACTTGTTATCTCTCCAATTGTGATTTCTCCTTACTTGAAATCATTGTTACACATTATCTCTTTTATCATTGAGTTATTCTTATTTGAAATAATTGTTACATGTTATCTATCCTATTGCTGAGTTATTCTTATTTGATATCGTTGTTACACATTATCTCTCTTATTGTTGAGTTATTCTTATTTGTAATCATTGTTACATATTATCTCTCCTATTGTTGAGTTATTCTTATTTGATATCGTAGATACATATTATCTCTCCTATTGTTGAGTTATTCTCATTTGAAGCCATTGTTACTTGTTATGTCTTTCATTGTGAGCTCGTTGTTCCATTTCATTATGCTTTTGTAATTCTTTTTTTGATTTACTTGCCGTACTCCCAGGTTATTGTTGTTGTTGTTGTACTCATTGTTGTTGAGCCGAGGGCTATGTGTGGCTGTGGTATTGAAATTATTTTTAAGGAAATGTGGTGGCATATGGGCACATGTGGTGCGATTTGTTATATTGTTTTATGTTTTTGGCACGCAGGTATTGTTGAGAAGATTATCAAGGTGTTCACACGTGAGTTGTCCGTGTTATTGTTATTATTGACATTTGCACATGTGTCGTGACAAGGCGGGTTATATATGTGGGTTTGCACATATGACGAGACAAGGTGGGAATATTATTATGTGGGTGTGGCGAGACAAGGCGGGCATTTACTTTATTGTTGCGCACGCAGCGAGACAAGGGGGCTATGTCGGGGATGGTTTGTGATGATCTGTAATGGCCTTGGGGCATATATGTGTTGTGGTGTGCCTACCTTGTGTGAGTCATGCGTATTATGTTTTTGTTGTGTTGTTTCCTATGTGCCATTCGTTGTCTCTGACCTTACTTGTTGGCTCGAGCTGTGGTAGAACACTTGCATAAGCATACACCGTAATTAGTCACTTATCAGTCTAAGAAGATGAAACTTGATGTTTATTGATCATTTACATGCATTCTTGTATACTTGCCTTCTGTGCGTAAGTTGTACTATTGACACGTGAGTTGTCCATGCGGATATGTGATATCTCTACTATTGAGACGTGAGTTATCCATGCAGATATGAAGTATTGTTACTTCTAGCACGTGAGTTGTCCGTGGTGATATGAGATATTGTCACACTCTTAGCACGTGAGTTGTTCGTGCAGATATGAGGTATTAATAGTATTGGCACGTGAGTTGTCCCTGCAGCAGGTGAGTTGTCAGTGCGAATGTGATTTATAATGTGGGCACAAGATGCCAAATGATTAGGGTTCTTGATTTTGGGACCCGTTATTGTGATTATGAGGTGTGGTACCTCGAGGAAATTCTTGTATAAACATTGTGTGAGAGCGGTTGTTCAATTGAGTTGTTACATGTTTTTCCGTACTTGGTTTCACCGGACTTTAACTGTATTCTTCTTATTTTGTGGCGTTATTACCTGTTGTTCCTGGTTGCTAATTGTTGCTTATAATTTTCTATTGCAAGTATTGTTTTCTTATTCTTACCATGCTTAGCTTATACTGATATTGTTCCTTGTTAGTTTCATATTCGTACTTGTAAAGGTTATTATGTCTAGTAGGTGTTTTGGCTGTTCCTCGTCACTACTCCACTAAGGTTAGTTTTGGTACTTATTAGGTATCGCTGTGGTGTACTCATGCTACACTTTATGCACATTTTTGTGCAGATCCAGGCACTTCGGAGTGCGCTGGTCATTAGTTAGCTGATTGTGAGTTACAGCGGAGACTTCAAGGTATGCCTGCCGTCGCGTTCGCAGGCCTCGAAGTCACCTTCTAAAATTTTTGCACTATTTTTTTCTATTCCAGAACAGTTATACCTAGAGATTTTCTAGCAAACTCAGTAGTGCCTATGATTTGTACCACCGGTTTTGGGATATTGTACATCTATTGATTGTTGTTGGCTTTGTATAGAAATTTCTAATTCATGTTAAATGGTTGATTTCTATAAATCTGTTAAATAACTCTCTATGTGTTAGGCTTACGTAGTCCTAAGGACTAGGTGCCATCACGACTCCTGAGGAGGGATTTGAGGTCATGACAAGTTGGTATCAGTGCTCTAGGTTCATAGGTGCTATGAGTCATAAGCTAGTTTAGTAGTCTTATGGATTCGGTACGGAGATGCCTGTACTTATTTTCGAGAGGCTACAGAATTATTAGGAAAAATTCACTTCTTTTATTCCTATAGTACGAGTTTATTGATTTTGGAGTTTGAGCTTTTGTCATTCTATTCTCTCACAGATGGTGAGAACACGAGCTGCAGTTACTGTTGACGTTGCCTCCAGAGCAGGTGTTGCTAGGGTAAAGGTAGAGGCAGAGGCCGAAGGGGAGCACATGCTACAGCTAGAGAACCTACCAGAGCAGCAACTGAGGAGCCACCAACAGCTCTAATAGGGGGACAGGCACCGGAGGCGCCTGTTGCTACCCCTAGACTTCAGGAGACTGTAGCGCAGTTCTTGAGCATGTTTGGTACATTGGCTCAGGCAGGCTTGACTCCGGTTGCACCAGCTACTTCACAAACCGGGGAAGGAGCTCAGACTCCCACCGCCCGTACTCTGAAGTAACGGGTCCACATTTGTCAAGTTTTGAGTGTCATGCCAGCACAACCTGTTATTCCGGTTCAGCCTGAGGTCAGGCCAGGGGCATATGAGGAGGAACAACTGAGACTTGAGAGATCAAGAAGTATCGTCCTCCTATTTTCAAGGGCTTAGCTTCAGAGGATGCACACGTTTTTCTAGAGAAGTGTCATCGTATTCTCCGCACCATGGGTATTGTGGAGACGAGCAGGGTTGCTTTTACTACTTTTCAGCTGTCGAGAGCACCGTATCAGTGGTGGAGGGCTTACGAGGAGGGTAGCCAAGCTGATGTAGCTTCACTTTCATGGACTCAGTTTTGAGAGATGTTCTTGAGAGAGTTTGTTTCCCAGACCCTTCGGGATGTATGGCGCGCGGAGATCGAGCCGCTACATTAGGTTACTATGTTAGTGTCAGAGTATGCTGTTAGATTCAGTAATTTTTTCAAGCATGCACCTGCTTTGGTTTCTACAGTTAGAGAGCGAGTCCGCAGGTTCATTGAGGAGCTCAGTTATGGTATGCGATTCAGCATGGCTTGGGAGTTGGAGATAAATGTTCCATTTCAACAAGTGGTAGAGATCGCTCGCAGATTAGAGGGTATGCGGGGTCAAGAGAGAGAGGGCAGGGAGGCTAAGAGGCCTCGTGGACCAGGAGGATCTTCATGAAGGGTGGAGGTCAGGCGGGTAGAGGTCATCCTATAGGGGGGAGGCCGGGCCTATATTATGCTTTTCCTGGTTGGGCGGAGGCTAATGCACCAGATGATGTCATTACACGTATGATTTCGATTGATTATAGAGATACATTTGTGTTATTTCGATCTAGTCTCATTGATTGGTAAAATTCATCCTACCTTGCTTCAGATATGGTTGTGTTTTGTGATTCTTGTACTATGTTCATGTGTTCACGCCAGTTGGGGAATTCTATTGTGATAGCCCATGTCTATTGTCCTTGTTTGGTTGCTATTAAGGGTCATGAGGCTTGGGTGGACTTTTTGTTTGTTAAATATGGTAGGATTTGATGTGATCTCTGGATGTTTTGGCCAGACTTGTGGTTTGGGTGCTCTACATGTATGGGAAGTTATTACGTGTACCGATTTTGGTTCTACGAGGTTTAGTTAGTAGAATGGTTTAGTTTCTGAGATGTTTACCTTACTCGTGATTCCGAGTGGAGGAAGGGGACCTGGGGTTCCTTGTGAATGGGTGTGTGAGCGCCGGGCTATGCGCCGCGGTGAGGTCATATTAAGTCAGATTTGTTGTGGTTGTTGCGTGTGTCTTGCTTCTTTCTTGTGGATTAGACCGACAATATGGTATCAGTGGGGAGTTATGCTTGTTTGTCTTATTTGAAGGTCCTCTCATGTCTTCTTCTTTTCATATTCAGTCATATTCAAAGTTGTGCTTGTTTGGTTTGGATTGCGATGTTTGTGCCCGGGTGACATTCGATGTGGCTTGTTGATTGGGTGAGTAGTTATGAGTTTCACATGTTTATTGCATCATTGTTGGTATTGTAAGGGTTTGGAACAAGGTTCTAGTCGATATGAGACTATTCGCCGGTACCGAGCTTGGTAATGGGCAGCTATTGTGGTCAGAGTTGTTGCTATAGGCATATGGGTGATGTGTTATGTCACGCGGTTGTATCTTGTGGATGTATGCATGAGCTATCGCAGCTAGTTGAGGATTTTATAGGCATATAGGTGATGTGAAAATTTTATTCTAAAGTTGATCGGCATGCGTAGCAGGAATAATCTTCGGTTGAGATGATGTTGTCGAGCCTATGTGGATTCGGGTGATGTTGGATCACCTGTTATTACGTTTATGGTGAGTTTGTACCATGATATGATGGCTTGGGAAAGACTCTTGGCACGTTCGAGGATGAACATTATTTAAGAGGGGAAGAATGTAACGACTTAACCAGTTATTTTGGGAATTAGCCTTCCGTTCGGTGGCTTAAGGTCTCGAGTAGCTTGGTATTATGTATTATGACTTGCGTGTGTGGCTAGATTAAATTTTTGGATGATTCGGGGTTGATTTTGGAAGAATGATTCTTGTTTTAGAAGATTAAGTGGCAAGAGTTGACCGGAGTTTGACTTTTTAGTAGACGACTCCGGAATAGTGTTTTGATGATTCCAATAGCTTCGTATGGTGCTTTTTGACTTAGGCGTATGCCGGATTTGGATTTGGAGTTCCGTAGGTTGATATGTTACATTTTGGCAAAAGTTGAAAAGTTGAAGGTTTGGAAGGTTGAAGGGTTTGACCGGGAGTTGGCTTTGTTGATATCGGGTTCGGATTGCAATTTCGGGAGTTGGAATAGCTTCGTTTTGTCATTTGGGACTTGCATGCAAAATTTGACGTCATTCCGGGTTGCTTTAATATGATTCGATGCGAGTTATAGAAGTTAAAAATTCATAGTTCATTAAGCTTAAATTGAGGTGTGATTTGTGCTTTTGATGTTATGTTTCGGGATTTGAGGCCTCGAGTAGGTTCGTGTTATGTTTTGGGACTTGTTGGTATGATTTGATGGGGTCCCGAGGGGTTTGGGTGTGTTTTGGATCATTGTTGAGAGACTAGTTAAGTTAAGAAATTTGGAGTTTGTCCATGGTCAATATCGGGTAAAGACGATCTCTTTTCAGTGTTTTGTGTGTGCGAGCAGGTCCGTAATGTGTTTTATGGTGGAAATTCATATATGGTTTATGTCAGGGAGGTTTCAGATGAGTTTCGAGGTGGTTTCAGATTATTTCGGTGAAGTTTGGGGTTACTGGTGGTGGTACTTCGCAATTGCGAACTTTTTGTTGCAATGCTGCTACAATTGCGAACTTTTGGTCGTAATTGTGAACATGTGGTTGCAAGTGCGAACATCTACAATTGTGGACTTTTGGTCGCAAATGCGAACATCCGCAACTGCGAACTTTTGGTCGCAAATGCGACATCTGCAGTTGCGTTAAGTTGTGGAATTTCGGGATTTTAGCTCATTCTTTCATATTTTGAACCCTAAACTCGGTAAGAGGCCCTTTTGGAGAGGGGATTTTCATCTACAATCATTGGGTATGTGATTTTGATCAATTTCCCAATTATTTTTGAGATTTAACATCAAAATTAAAACTTCTTGGACCAGGGTTTTGACCGGACGGGCCTGGGGTTGACTTTTGTTAACTTCTTGAGAAATTGTGTAGAGAACATGGCTTTATTTATTGGAATTGATTTATCTTGCATTATTTAATGTTATTAAGTCGATTTTGGTTAGATTTGAGCCGAGCGGAGGTAAATTGAAAGGGAAAAGCTATTTTGGAGTATTGATTGAGGGCTTTTGAGGTAAGTATCTTGCTTAACGTTGTGTGGGGGAACTACCCTGTAGGAATTGGGTTGTTTGCACTATTTGAACTACGTAAAAGACATGTACACAAGGTGATGAGTGTGTACACGACTTATGTGGAAATTTGACCGTTTTAGACTCTTAGGTTTCTCATGCACATTAAAATGAAGTTGCCTTATCATGTTATATCCTCCATTGCTATATTTACCATTACATGCCTTATTTGAAGTTGATTGGTTCATGTTCTACCCTTTGTTGCCAAATATACTCTTATATGATTTAATTGGAGTTGTTGCCTCTTTTGTTACATGTTATCTCTCCCATTGTGATTTATCCTTACTTGAAATCGTTGTTACACATTATCTCTTTTATCGTGGAGTTATTCTTATTTGAAATCATTGTTACATGTTGTCTATCATATTGTTGAGTTATTCTTATTTGATATCGTTGTTACACATTATCTTTCTTATTGTTGAGTTATTCTTATTTGAAACCACTGTTACATGTTATCTATCCTATTGTTGAGTTATTCTTATTTGATATCGTTGTTACATATTATCTCTCTTATTGTTGAGTTATTCTTATTTGAAATCATTGTTACATGTTATCTTGAGTTATTCTTATTTGAAATCATTGTTACATGTTATCTCTCCTTTTGTTGAGTTGTTCTTATTTGATATCATTGATACACATTATCTCTCCTATTGTTGAGTTATTCTTATTTGAAGCCATTATTGCTTGTTATGTCTCTCACTGTGAGCTCGTTCTTCCGTTTCATTGTGCTTTTGTAATTATTTTGTTGATTTACTTGCCGTACTTCCGGGGTTATTGTTGTTGTTGTTGTTGTACTCAGTATTGTTGAGCCGAGGGCTATGTGTGCCGGTGGTATTAAAATTATTTTTAAGGAAATATTGTGACATATGGGCACATGCGGTGCGAGTTGTTATATTGTTTTATGTTTTTGGCACACGTGGTATTGTTGAGAGGATTGTCGTGGTGTTCGCACGTGAGTTGTCCGTGCTATTGTTATTATTGATATTTGCATATGCGGCATGACAAGGTAGGCTACATATGTGGGTTTGCGCATGTGGCGAGACAAGGTGGGAATATTATTATTTGCGTGCGGCGAGACAAGGGGGAATTTGTGATGTTGGGGGCTATGTCGGGGATGATCTGTGATGGCCTAGGGGCATTGTTATTAATGATATCTGTATTGTGGTGTGCCTACCCTGTGTGAGTCATGCTATTACAGTTTTGTTGTGTTGTTTCCTATATGCCATTCGTTGTCTCTGACCTTACTTGTTGACTCGAGCTGTGATAGAACACTTGCACAAGCGTACACCAGAATAGTCACTCATATCAGTCTAAGAAGATGAACCTTGATGTTTATTGATCATTTACATGCATTCTTGTATACCTGCCTTCTGTGCATGAGTTGTACTATTGGCACGTGAGTTGTCCATGCGGATATGTGATATTGCTACTATTGACACATGAGTTATCTGTGCAATTATGAGGTATTGTTACTGCTAGCATGTGAGTTGTCCGTGCAGATATGAGAAATTGTCACTCTCTTAGCACGTGAGTTGTCTGTACAGATATGAGGTATTAATGGTATTGGCACGTGAGTAGTCCGTGCATCAGGTGAGTTGTCTGTGCGGATGTGATTTGTAATGTGGCAAAGATGCCAAATGATTAGGGTTCGTGATTTGGGACCCGTGATTGTGATTATAAGATGTAGTACCTCGGGGAAATTCTTGTATAAACATTGTGTGAGAGCGGTTGTTTTGTTGGGTTGTACATGTTTTTCCTTGGTTTCACCTGACTTTAATTATATTATGCTTACTTTACAGCGTTATTAGCTGTTGTTCCTGGTTGCTAATTGTTGCTTATAGTTTCCTATTACATGTATTGTCTTGTTATTCTTACCATGCTTAGCTTTATACTGATATTGTTCCTTGTTAGTTTCATATTCGAACTTGTACAAGTTATTATGTCTAGTAGGTGTCGTGACTATTCCTCGTCACTCTACCAAGGTTAGTCTTGATACTTACTGGGTACCACTGTGGTGTACTCACGCTATGCTTTCTGCACATTTTTGTGCAGATCCAAGTACATAGGAGCGCGCTGGTCATTCGTTAGCTGATTGTAAGTTTAGGCGCAGACTTCAAGGTTTACCTGTCGTCGCGTTCGTAAGCCTCGAAGTCACCTTCAAAAATTTTACTTTGTACTGTTTATTTCAATTCTAAAACAATTGTACCTAGAGATTTTCTAGCAAACTCAGTAGAGCTTATGAATTGTACCGTCAGTTTTGAGATATTGTACATCTATTGATGGTTGTCAGCTTTGTATAGATATTTCTGGTTCATGTTAAATGGTTGATTCGAATAAATCTATTAAATAACTCTCAATGTGTTAGGCTTACCTAGTCCTAGGGACTAGGTGCCATCATGACTCCCGAGGAGAGATTTTGGGTCATCACAAGTTGGTATAAGTGCTCTAGGTTCATAGTTGCTACGAGTCATAAGCAAGTTTAGTAGTCTTGCGAATCGACACGAAGACGTCTGTACTCATCTTCGAGAAGGTACGAAACTATTAGGAAAACTTCACTTCTTTCTTTCCTATCGTGCGAGTTTATTGATTTTGATGTTTGACATTCTATTCTCTCACAAATGGTGAGAACACGAGCTGCAGATACTGATGACGCTGCCTCCAGAGCCGGTATTGCTAGGGGCCGGGATAGAAGCAGAGGCAGAGGAGGAGCACGCACTACAGCTAGAGCACCTACCAGAGAAGCAGCTAAGGAGTCATCAGCAGCTCCAATATGGGGGACAGGCAACTCGTTTTGAGCACCTCCATCCCTCAACTCGTTTTGGCGAGCCACTTCCGCAAACTGGATGGGTTTGACGGTGGAACCATCACTAGTTCCTTCTCCGGCATGTTTCTGATTGCTAATGGATTTTTCAAAATTCTCCATTCGCTAATTTCCCTTATTTCATCTAAGAGCTCGGCTAAAGTAATGTCGGTTACAACCTTGTCTCCTTCCGTAGCCATGTACCTGCAAAAGAAACAATACCATAGAATGCGTTAAGGTTAGTAAAATTCCTCTCTCACTTTTGGATTACTCTCGGGTTCACTCTATATTTCGGGTAGGATCTTTCAAACTTGTCCTCAAAATGGCTTCCTCTAATTGATCAAGTTCCTCAACGACCTTTCAAGTTCACCAGCTCACTAGTTCTCTTCGGGGTGAGTGAATTTATGTGGCTCTAAAGGCGGACAACTTTTTAATGTAAGCACAAGAAGCCAAGAATTAACTACGAAGGTGGAAATTCTGAGTTTTAGCACAAGATCCTACAAGATCAAAAATTAGTAATTAAATTAAGTAGAAAATTACCTAAGAGTTACTAATTAGGAGTAGTGTAATCAAAGAAGTAAGAAAATTCAAGAAATAAGGAAATTTTAGAGACTTTCCCACTCTAGTTTGGAGAGGACCAATTCTCTCTCCTTCCCTTTGGATTTCGCCCCTTTTCTCCTTATCCCAATGGGAAACAATTCTTTGAAACTTCTCTCTTTTGGAATGGGAGTTGTCTCCTTCTTAGACTAGGCTTAGGGTTTCTTATTCTCCTCTTCTCCTAGCCTCCAAGTTTTACACGGTTTTGAGACACCAAGTTCAAGAACAACAAGTTGATGGTCAAGAACTTCAAGAATTCAATGCAAATTATTCAAGGAAGGTTGAACTTCAAGAATCCCCAAGACAAACATGAGTTATTTCAAGAACAACAAATTGACGTCCAAGAACTTCAACAATTCCCACGATTAACGTGAACAAATTCAAGAACACAAATTAATGTCCAAGAACTTCAAGAATTCACCTAGAACAATGGACAATTCATCTAACAATTCAATTCACTTCAATATTAATTTTTTGGGAAGGCTTTTTCATGGTATTCATGTTTTAGTGGTATTAATCTTTTCATTTCTATAACGTTTATTGTGGGGGTGCGGAAGTCATTTTGTTAAGTATTAATTTTTTGGGAAGGCTTTTTCATGGTATTCATGTTTTAGTGGTATTAATCTTTTCATTTCTATAACGTTTTCATTAATAAAATCTAAATATTCTATGTCTTGTGTTCTAATATAACTTGTTATATTGTCTATAAGTAATTTTTCTAATAAATCTAGGTTTTTCATAGTATTTATCCAACGTTCTAAATATTCTTGATTTATCATTAATCTGAATAGATATCTGAGTCATATAAATCTATATCATATAGTATGTCAAAATCATACCATTGTTGTACGGTAGATTCTATTATTTCTTCCATAATTAATAAGTCAAATATTTTTTCTTTAACATCATTGTTAAGTTTTCTAAGTATATATAGTACCAGTATCTTATATTGTTCATTGTTATCTAACAAATAAGTATTCACCATTTTCATTAATTTCTAAACATTTATTCCCTCTAATCTCTATATATGTTATGCCAGTTTTATCATATTATATTAAAGTTATAATGAACATCTCATTTAGTCACTACCATACTTTTTTCGGCTTTAATCATCTACCCTAGCAGCGCCTCAACACTGTGTACTCCCCTTAACACGGCCTCCTTGCCTTTTCCGGTTTCCACCTTAGGACGGCATAGCCTGGGCTTGACTACTCTCAGCCTACTTACTCATATGGCAAACTTACTAAAGATGTTCAATAAAACAATACTATAACATGATTAAACTAATATAACATTTAAGAGATTATTAGGAATATAAAAAGTTTAGCTATTCATAATGATAAATAAATTTACCTCTGTTGGTAGATTTTCCTGTGTAGTATTTGAAGTAGTTGGCGATATATGCTCCATGTATGAACAAAGTAGTTTATTTCTTAAATATGTATTTTTGTACAAAGAGAGGGGTTAGTGAGATAAGAGAAGTGAGGAAAGTTTTGCCTGTGGAAGGCTTTCCGTTAGGCCTACTTCCTCCATCTCTGCCTTCTTCTATTTATACATGAAAAAACTATTAACAAAAAGTCCTAATTGCCCTTCCTA
>MCJB01049002.1:0-17391 GCA_002018475.1 Nicotiana obtusifolia
TATATATATATATATATATATATATATATATATATATATATATAGTAGGATCCTTAGTTTCTCATGACTTTGTGACACCCCGGTTTGGGGCTGTTGTCGGGATGGTTAGCTATATATCCGGGAATTGTTGTTATTAAATTTTGCTTATATTGTTTTCTTGTTAAATTAACTGCTTAAAAATGAGTAGAGTTCGAATTGGCTGGCCTTGTTTTCACGAGAGGCGCCATCACGACCGGGTTCGGGATTAGGGTCGTGACAGGTTGGTATCATAGTATAGGTTACATAGGTCTCACGAGTCATGTGCGGGTTTAGTAGAGTCTGGCGGATCGGTACGGAGACGTCTGTATTTATCTTCGAGAGGCTGCAGAACCTTTTTCGAAAAAACTTCATATTCTTGAAATTATTGTCGTGCGAACTTCTTGGTTCGAGTACTAAAACTTCTGTCATCCTATTCTCTCACAGATGGTGAGGACGCGAGATACCGAACGAGGTGGACGACCACCGGTGACACCCACTGAGACCACCAGAGGCCGTGGACGCGGTCGTGGTCATGGTAGAGGCAGAGCAGCTAGGGTAGCACCTGATGATCCACCAGCTGCCCCAGCTCAGGATCAGGCTCCAGTGGCACCGGCTCAGGCACCGGCTGTGCCTATCGTTATTCCAGGTCTTCAGGAGACCTTGGCTCAGATATTATCAGTTTGCATGGGCCTGGCTCAGGCGGTTTCAGCCACCACAGCAGCAGCTACTATACAGGCCGGGGGAGGCAATCAGACCCCCGCTGCTCGCACACCTGAGTAGGCAGTGCAGGGACCTTAGATACCGGGGGCACCTCCAGCCCAGCCGGTTGCACCAGCTCAGGAATTCATGGTACCAGTTATGCCAGATGATGAGCAGCGTCGTCTTGAGAGGTTTGGCAGACTCCAGCCTCCGTCATTTAGTGGTGCCGAGGGCGAGGATGCCCAGGGTTTTCTTGATAAGTGTCAGCGGATGCTCCGTACAGCCGGGATCCTTGAGTCTAGTGGTGTGGCATTCACCACCTTTCAGTTTACGGGAGCTGCCTTCACTTGGTGGGAGGCGTACGAGAGGCGTAGACCGGTTGATGCAGCGCCCCTTACTTGGAAGCAGTTCTCCGCTCTTTTCTTGGAGAAGTATGTACCGCAGTCCCGCAGAGAGGAGCTACGTAGACAGTTCGAATGGCTGCGGTAGGGGGATATGAGTGTCGCAGTATGAGTTGAGGTTTTCTAAATTGGCCCGTCATGCTGTCTGGATGGTTCCGACTGATCGTGAAAGGATCAGGAGGTTTGTGGATGGCCTTAACTATCATCTCCGTATTCTTATGACCAGGGAGAGAGTATTGGGTGCTACTTTCGAGGAGGTGGTTGATATAGCTCGCGAGATTGAAATGGTTCGCCGTCAGGAGCGAGAGGAGAGGGAGGCTAAGAGGCCTCGAGGATCGGGTAGTTACAGTGGTGCTCCTTCGAGGGGCCAGTTTCAGCAGGGTAGAGGTCGTTCCTTCAGGCCTGCTCAGCCAGCCCGTCCAGAGTACCGTGGGGCATCTGCAGGTCGTGGTTATCATGGGTCCCAGCAGGGCCAGTCTTTACTCAGCGCCCTTCCAACTTAAAGTTTAGCTCGTGCTCCGTCAGCACCAGGGAGCTGTTATGAGTGTGGCGAGATGGGCCACATGTGGAGGCAGTGTCCTCATCGTGGTGCTAGTTCGTCTCAGCAGAGGGGTCAGCCCTCGACTTCTGCTCCAGTTACCTTACCACCCGCCCAGCCAACTAGGGGTGGAGGTCAGGTAGCCAGGGGTCGCCCTAGAGGGGGAGGTCGATCAGGCGGTGGCCAGGCTCGTTTCTATGTTATTCTAGGCAGGACAGATGCCATTGCTTCAGATGCTGTCATTACAGGTATTGTTTCAGTCTGCCACAAATATGCCTCTGTATTATTTGATCCGGGTTCCACCTATTCTTATGTGTCCTCATATTTTGCTCATTATTTGGATACGCCCCGAGAGTTTCTTGCTTTACCTGTTCATGTGTCTACCCTGGTGGGCGATACTGTTGTTGTAGACCGTGTGTACCATTCATGTGTAGTGACTATTGGGGGTTTGAAGACCCGAGTGGACCTATTGCTATNACCAGAGAGAGAGTGTTGGGTGCTACATTCGAGGAGGTGGTTGATATTGCTCGCGAGATTGAGACGGTTCGTCGTCACGAGCGAGAGGAGAAGGAGGCCAAGAGGCCTCGAGGATCGGGCAGTTATATTGGTACTCCTTCGAGGGGCCAGTTTCAGCATGGTAGAGGTCGTTCTTTCAGGCCTGCTCAGTCAGCCCGTCCAGAGTATCGCGGGGCATCTTCAGGTCGTGGTTATCATGGGTCACAGCTGGGCCAGTCATCACTAAGCGCCCTTCCAGCTCAGAGTTCAACTCGTGCTCCGTCAGCCTAGGGTTCTTCTATGCCGAGTGCATCTACTAGACACTCCGGTGCGAGGGGTTCCCTTCAATCCTCTTCTCCAGCACCAGGGAGCTGTTATGAGTGTGGCGAGATGGGCCACATGTGGAGGCAGTGTCCTCATCGTGGTGCTAGTTCGTCTCAGCAGAGGGGTCAGCCCTCGACTTCTGCTCCAGTTACCTTACCACCCGCCCAGCCAACTAGGGGTGGAGGTCAGGTAGCCAGGGGTCGCCCTAGAGGGGGAGGTCGATCAGGCGGTGGCCAGGCTCGTTTCTATGTTATTCTAGGCAGGACAGATGCCATTGCTTCAGATGCTGTCATTACAGGTATTGTTTCAGTCTGCCACAAATATGCCTCTGTATTATTTGATCCGGGTTCCACCTATTCTTATGTGTCCTCATATTTTGCTCATTATTTGGATACGCCCCGAGAGTTTCTTGCTTTACCTGTTCATGTGTCTACCCTGGTGGGCGATACTGTTGTTGTAGACCGTGTGTACCATTCATGTGTAGTGACTATTGGGGGTTTGAAGACCCGAGTGGACCTATTGCTATTGAGCATGGTGGATTTTGATGTCATTTTGGGCATGGATTGGTTATCTCCGTGTCGTGCTATTCTGGATTGTCATGCTAAGACAGTCACTTTGGCTATGCCGAGTGTACCGCGGATCGAGTGGCGTGGTGTGACTGATTATGTTCCTAGTAGAGTGATATCATTCTTGAAAGCCCAGCGTATGGTTGGGAAGGGTTGCCTTTCATATCTAGCGTTTGTGAGGGATGTTGGAGCTGAGACTCCTAGCATTGATTCTGTTCCAGTTGTGCGGGATTTTCCCGATATATTTCCTGCAGACCTGCCGGGCATGCCACCAGACAGGGATATTGATTTTGGTATTGACCTGGTGTCGGGCACTCAGCCCATCTCTATTCCTACCGTATCATATGGCACCAGCAGAGTTGAAAGAATTGAAGGAGCAACTTCAGGAACTCCTAGATAAGGGGTTCATTCGGCCTAGTGTGTCGCCTTGGGGTGCACCGGTGCTGTTTGTGAAGAAGAAGGATGGCACGATGAGAATGTGCATCGATTATAGGCAATTGAACAAGGTGACAATCAAGAACAAGTATCCTTTGCCTCGCATTGATGATTTATTTGACTAGCTTCAAGGAGCACGAGTGTTCTCCAAGATTAATCTCCGTTCAGGATATCATCAGTTGAAGATCAGGGATTTAGATATTCTTAAGACTGCTTTCCGGACTAGATATGGTCACTATGAGTTTCTTGTTATGTCTTTCGGGTTAACCAATGCCCCAGCAGTGTTCATGCAGTTGATGAACAATGTATTTCGGCCTTATCTAGATTCGTTCGTTGTGGTATTCATTTATGATATTCTGGTGTACTCGCGTAGTCAGGAAGAGCACGCAGAGCATTTGCGAGTTGTGTTGCAGAGATTGAGGGAGGAGAAGCTTTATGCAAAATTCTCTAAGTGTGAGCATTTGCGAGTTCTTGGGGCATGTGGTGTCCAGCGAGGGTATTTAGGTTGATCCAAAGAAGATAGAGCTGTTCAGAGTTGGCCTAGACCGTCCTCAGCCATAAAGATTCGTAGTTTCCTTGGGTTGGCAGGCTATTACCGCCGGTTTGTTCAGGGATTCTCATCCATTGCATCGCCCTTGACCAAATTGACTCAGAAGTGTGTTCCACTTGTATGGTCGGACGAGTGCGAGGAGAGCTTTCAAAAGCTTAAGACAGCCTTAACCACAGCTCCAGTATTAGTTCTGCCATTAGCTTCAGGTTCGTATACTGTGTACTGTGATGCTTCGAGAGTTGGGATTGGTTGTGTACTAATGCAGGAGGGTAGAGTTATTGCTTATGCTTCTCGTCAGTTGAAGCCTCATGAGAAGAACTACCCCGTGCATGACTTGGAGCTGGCTGCCATAGTCCATACACTGAAGATTTGGAGGCATTACTTGTATGGCGTGTCTTGTGAGGTGTTTACTGATCATCGCAGCCTTCGACATTTGTTCAAGCAAAAGGATCTTAATTTGAGGCAACGGAGATGGTTGGAGTTGCTCAAGGATTATGATATCACTATATTGTATCATCCGGGAAAGGCCAACGTGGTGGCCGATGCCTTGAGCCGAAAGGCAGTAAGTATGGGGAGTTTGGCATATATTCCAGTTGAGGAGAGACACCTTGCAGTTGATTTCCAAGCCTTGGCCAATAGGTTTGTGAGATTAGACATTTCGGAACCTAGTCGGGTGTTGGCTTGTGTAGTCTCTCGGTCTTCGTTATATGATCGCATCAAGGAGCGCCAGTATGACGATCCGCATTTGCTTGTCCTTAGGGACAGAGTTCGGCATAACGATGCTAGAGATGTCACCATCGGCGATGATGGGGTGTTGAGGATGCAGGGCCGAATTTGTGTACCCAATGTGGATGGGCTTCGGGAGTTATTCTGGAGGAGGCCCATAGCTCGAGGTATTCCATTCATCCGGGTGCCGCGAAGATGTATCAGGACTTGAAACAACACTATTGGTGGAGAAGAATGAAGAAGGATATTGTGGGATTCGTAGCTCGGTGTCTCAACTGTCAGCAAGTAAAATATGAGCATCAGAGACCGGGCGGCTTGCTTCAGCAAATGACTATTCCCGAGTGGAAGTGGGAGCGGATCACTGTGGACTTTGTTGTTGGACTTCCACGGACTTTAAAGAAGTTCGATGCTATTTGGGTGATTGTGGATCGGCTAACCAAGTCCGCACACTTCATTCCTGTGTGTACTACTTATTCTTCAGAACGATTGGCAAGGATTTATATCCGAGAGATTGTTCGGCTGCTTGGTGTGCCAGTTTCTATCATTTCAGATAGAGGTACTCAGTTTACTTCGCAGTTTTGGAGAGCCGTGCAGAGGGAGTTGGGTACTCAGGTGGAGTTTAGCACAACTTTTCATCCTCAGACGGATGGCAGTCCGAGCGTACCATTCAGATACTGGAGGACATGTTACGTGCATGTGCTATTGATTTTAGAGGTTCATGGGATGAGTTTCTACCGCTTGCAGAGTTTGCTTATAACAACAGCTACCAGTCAAGTATTCTGATGGCTCCGTATGAGGCTCTGTATGGGAGGCAGTGTAGATCTCCGGTTGGTTGGTTCGAGCCTGGCGAGGCTAGGCTATTGGGGACTGACTTGGTTCGGGATTCTCTAGAGAAGGTAAAAGTGATCCAGGAGAGGCTCTGTACAGCGCAGTCGAGGCAAAAGAGCTATGCCGATAGGAAAGTCCTAGATGTGTCATACATGGTTGGCGAGAAGGTCTTGCTGAAAGTTTCGCCCATGAAAGGTGTTATGAGATTCGGGAAGAAAGGGAAATTGAGTCCTCTTGTTCATTGGACCATTTGAGGTGCTTCGGAGAATCGAGGAGGTGGCTTATGAGCTTGCTTTGCCACCAAGCCTGTCGAGTGTACACCCAATATTTCATGTTTCTATGCTCCGGAAGTATGTTGGGGATCCGTCTCAGACCTTGGACTTCAGCACGGTTCAGGTGGATGATGATTTGACCTATGATGTAGAGCCAGTGGCTATTCTGGGTCGTCAGGTTCGGAAGTTGAGGTCCAAGGAGATAGCTTCAGTGAAAGTGCAGTGGAGAGGTCGTCCCGTGGAGGAGGCTACCTGGGAAACTGAGCGGGAGATGCGGAGCAGATATCCTCACCTATTTGAAACTTCAGGTATGTTTCCTGACTCGTTCGAGGACGAACGTTTGTTTAAGAGGGGGAGAATGTGACGACCCGGCCAGTCGTCTTATGAGTTACCGCTCCGTTTTCCCCATTTTCTGTCTCATTATGTTTCGTTATCTTTGTTTTACGTAACCAAGTTGAGTATTTGCGTTCGGAGTGAGTTTGGTAAGAAATGAGACACTTAGTCTCTTTTAAGAAGGTTTAAGTTGGAAAAGTCAACCGGATGTTGACTTATGAGTAAGAGGGCTCGGATGTGAGTTCTAATGATTCGGTTAGTTTTGAGAGGTGATATATGACTTAGGAGTGTGATCGGAATTGATTTTTGAGGTCCCGTGTAGAATTAGGCTTGAATTGGTAAAGTTAGAATTTTGGCGATTTTCGGTGGTTAGGCGAAATTTTGATCCGAGGGTCGGAATGGAATTCCGACAGTTGCTGTAGCTTTGATATGTCATTAGGAATGTGTGTGCAAAATTTCAGGTCATTCAAACGTGGTTTGGTTGGGTTTAGATCAAAAGAGCGAGTTAGAAGATTTTGGAACTCTTAGGCTTGAATCCGACGCGAATTTGATACTGGGATGTTGTTTTGAGCGTTCCGAAGGTTGGAACAAGTTTGAATAATGTTATGGGATATGTTGGCATGTTTGGTTGAGGTCCTAGTGGCCTCGGGTGATGTTTTAGGTGGTTAAACAGACCATTTCATCGTGGGAAAGAAATATCTGCAGAAAAACCAGAGTCAGGAATGCGGTGGCATTTCTCAAATGCGGACCGCATATCGCACAAGGAGATCGCATACCCAGACAGACTTCTGGGCAAGATCCAGGTCAGAAATGCGGTCTGAAATGCGGTCGCATTTTTGACATGCGGACCGCAAACCATGCTTCGTGCTGAATTGCGGTGAAGTCTAGGGTTACCTTTGCGATGGTCGCGTCCAATATGCGGACCGCATATCTATTATGCGACAGATAAGTGATCGCATTTTGAGCCTGACAGGGGCGTTTTTGTCCCGATTTCGACCCTTTATAAATAAGAAACCAGTATCCATTAGCCATGCAAAACCCCTTTGTCGTTACCAACTAAGAGAACCATCTCCAAAACACCCTAAATCACAGCAAAATCAGCCTTGAGAACATATCCAAAGGAGACTTTCTTGGACAAATTCTTAAAAGAGGAAATTTTGGCCATCTTAAACAATATTGGAGCCATAGAACTTGGATTTGAAGTGAATTTTGCGGTGATTCTTGGAGGATTTTCAAGGGAAACATCGGGGTAAGTGTTCTTAACTCAATTTTGGATAAATTACCTCAGTTTATCGCTGTTTTTAGCATTTTATTGGTGATTTAAGTTGGGACAATTGTGGAAGAATCCTCAAGTTTAGATTTAAAGAAGTGGAGGTCGATCCGATGTCGGATTTCGATAATTTTAGTATGGTTGAACTCGTGGGGAGATAAGGAACCCGCTGATATGAAAATTTTTAAGCTTTGAGAAGCGGGCCCGGGGTTCGGGTCTTGCTAATTTCAGAATTTCTTAGTATTTATCGATTGTGTTGCTTGGGCTTTGTTTCCTCATCATATTGTGACGTGTTCGTTCTAATTATGGATAGATTCGACGCGCGTGGAGGCCAATTCAAAGGGCAAAGGCGTCGCGGGCTAGGGATTTAGCCGGTTCGAGGTGAGTAGTGATTGTAAATAATGTTCTGAGGGTTTGAAACCCCCGACTTGCACATCATAGTGCTATATTGAGGTGAGGCACGCGCTCGATAATGAGCATAGGGTCATTTACTACTGGGGGTTGTGACTTGGTCCATCCCAATTGATGATTTTACTACGCATTTAATTGAAACTTACTTGTTATCATCTTGATTTGGGCTGATTGCCATATTTGGGCTCCGTGCCAATTGTTTGAAAACTTCGGGGATTTTTATCACTATTTCCTTACTATTTGACATATTACTTGAACTTAGTCATGCTGTTTTCCACTACTTTACAACTCAGCCACTTTTACTCAAGTTTTGAGATTTAAATTATATTTGAATGTTGTTTTGGGCTGAGACTACTGTTTTACTATTGCCCGAGGGGCATGTGATGATTTTCTGACTGAGTAATGTGAGGTTTTTACTGAGTGATATGAGGCCGAGGGCCTGAGATACTTTTTATGCCACAAGGTGGCTTGTGATTAATAATGAGGCCGGGGGCTTGAGATACTGTATATGCCACGAGGTGGCCTGTGACTGATATGAGGCCGAGGGCCTGAGATACTTGATATACGCCACGAGGTGGCTTGATTGATATGAGGCCGAGAGCCTAGATATATGCCACGAGGTGTCTTGATATGCGCTTGGGCCGTAAGGGGCCCCTCCCGGAGTCTGTACACCCCCAGTGAGAGTGGGTACCCATTGTGATGGAAAATATAGCCCGAGGGGCTGATATTATTCCATGTGATAGCCCGAGGGGCTGATGTTGTACTATGTGATATGCCCCAAGGGCTGATGCTGTACTATATGATATGCCCGAGGGGCTGATGTTGTACCATGTGATATGCCCAGGGGGCTGATATTGTACCATGTGATATGCCCGAGGGGCTGATATTGTTCCATTTATATGCCCGAGGGGCTGATACTATTCTGTGATATTGCCCGAGGGACGGATTTTTAAAATGATATTGAGCCCGAGGGGCGATTTACTACTTTTCTTTCACTACACATTATTTACTTGAAAATTTCATGTTTTACCTGTTGAAAGAAGATTTTACTTGATTTCTCACTGATTTACTGTTTGCGAAGGATGTTTTAAATACTTCATTATGGATTGCCTTGTGCTTTACGTATTTTCTTACTATCAGTTGTTATTTATAATTATTACTCACTGAGTTGGAGTAGTCACATTACTCCCTGCACCATGTGTGCAGATTCAGGCATTGCTGGTTCCGCTTCGAGGCATTGACTCCTCCTGTCAGGGCAGTGATTCAGAGACTACGATGTAGCTGTTGGCGTTCGCAGCCCCTTATCTCTATTATCTTGCTGTTTCCATACTCATCAAACAATTGTGTTGTTGTATGTATATATATATACATATATGTATATACTAGACTGGTAGTAGGATCCTTAGTTGCTCATGACTTTGTGACACCCCGGTTTCGGGCTGTTGTCGGGATGGTTAGCTATATTTCTGGGAATTGTAGTTATTAAATTTTGCTTATATTGTTTTCTTGTTAAATTAACTGCTTAAAAATGAGTAGAGTTCGAATTGGCTGGCCTTGTTTTCACGAGAGGCGCCATCACGACCGGGTTCGGGGTTAGGGTCGTGACACCAATCACACCAACCAGTTCCATAACATGACACCAACTTGCTCGAGGCCTCAAATCACATCAAACGACATCAAATCTACAAATTGCTTATCGATTCAAACCTAATAAACTATTGAATTTCTAACTTCCACATCCGATATCGGAACCTATCAAATCACGTCCGATTGACCTCAAATTTTGCACACAAGTCATAATTGACATAACGGACCTACTCCCACTTCTGGAATTGGAATCCGACCCTGATATCCAAAGGTCAACTCTCGGTCAAACTTCTAAAAAATTATCAAATTTTCAACTTTCGCTAATTGATACCGAAACGACCTAGGGACCTCCAAATCCACATCCGGACGCACTCTCAAGTCCAGAATCATCATACGAAGCTATTCCCAGGCTCGAAATCCCAAAAGGACATTGATAACATTAAAATCCACTTCAACCCAAACTTAGGAAATTCTTAAACCTTCAAAATGCCAACCTTCCGTAATAAGCACCGAGATACTCCCGAGCCACCTGATTCTCGACCCGAACATACGCCCAGGTCCGAAATTATCATACGAACCTATTGGAACCTTTAAATCCTGATTCCGATGTCGTTTACTCAAAAGTCACGCCTCAGTCCATTCTTCCAACTTAAAGCTTCTAAAAATTAGAATTTTCTTTCTAAATCCACTCTTAACTTCCCGAAATTCCATTCCGTCCACACGTACAAGTCATAGCACCTGAAGTGAAGCTACTCAAGACCTCAAATTGCCGAACGACGCGCTAGAGCTCAATACGACCGATCGGATCATTAAGCAAAGGCCAAATTTACGTGTGGAAAAACGAAGTATCGTATCAACCAATTGTAAATTTTATGTATAACAAATTATTAAATACTCCCCCTTCTTTCATTTCATAAGAAGTTAAGAAAGAAACCTTTTGGAACTTTGTGATCTTAAATATAATATGATATGTGTGTCCAAAAAATAAATAAAATAAAAAATTTAAATCAAATTATTTCTGAATATAAAAATATGTCATTATTTTAAAACAAACTAAGAAAGAAATGATATCATAGAAAATAAAACAAAGAGAGAGAGTAGTACTACTTAAAGCTCAATGCATAACCAAATACGCATGATTAAAGAATATCAAACTTAATTAGTAAATTGTTGATGAATTTGTATTTATTTAAAAAATCTTTTTGTGCATAAAAAAATAATTGGAATGTTTAAAATTCAAAGTATATAAATCAAATGGTACAAAAGATAATTAGGTATATTGCCATCCCAAGATTATCAATCACTACTAGAAATCAGCTAAAAAGCGACCACAAAAAGCGACCGAAGTTGGTCTCTTTTTGTCCAAAAGCGACCAAAAAGCGACCGAACAGGCCTGGTCCATATTCAGCTGGTCCCTTTACCTTAGCGACCAAAGTTGGTCGCAAATTAGCGACCAACTTTGGTCTCTAAGGTAAAAGGACCAAACATTCCGGTAGAACATATAGAGACTGCTGTGCCGGAGAATTTCTACATTTTGATACTACTTGCTTAGATTTTAACTTGTTTTACGTGCAAATTCCCTCGGCACTTATGTAATCTTAGTGTTTTTGCAGTATATGAAGTGTAAGGACCTTAGAGCATGGAAAAGAGCTCAAAAAGCCAACTAAAGACAAGAAAAGAGTTGAAAAGCATCGCAGAGGTGAATATGCGGTCGCAAACATCACATGCGAGCCGCATACTTCACGTTAAAATCGCAAAATAAGACAAACTTCTGGGCAAACTTTCATGTCAAGAATGCGGTTGCATATGCAACCGCATAACTAAGATGCGGGCCGCAGATATGCACATGGAGATCGCAGAAACAAGCAGAGTTTTGGGTGAAGTTCAGGGTAAGGAATGCGATCGCAGAGTGGTATGCGAACCGCAGAATCAACCGCAGATCAAGTATGAAGTTTACTGTTTGTTGGAATTGCGATGAAAAATGCGGCCGCATTTCTTCAATGCAGACCGCGAATCAGGAATGCTTTGAAGGCAAAACCTAGGGGTGAAATCTGCGATAGATGTGTAAGAATTGCGGACCACATTTATGTTATGCGACAGAAATGCGGTCTTATAGTTGACTTCAGGGGCAAATCAATCCGAATTTTGCCTCGATTTTTGGGCCTCTATAAATAGATCTAATAGGGTTTTGTGGGGAATCTTGTCAGAATTTAGAGCAGAAAGTACAAGGCTTGAATTATTTGATTTCTTGGAAGCTTATGGATCAATTATCTTCTACTTTGTAAGCGTTATGACAATTATTAGTCTTTCAATTTCAGTTTTTAGCAGGAGTAGCTAATTCTAAACACTAAGGTTGTGAACCCTAAATGGGTATGATGTTATTGGGTGTTTAATATTGAATATATTTTCAACGGTTGATTGATATTTGTTTACTTCTCACTCTTTAAACAATTTTTGGTGGTTGAAAACATTAACAAACGCCATTGAATTCCATCTTTGCTTGGGAAAGCGGGGTAGAATTTGGTAGAAGTAAATAACAAAGACTCAAGGCTTTAAACCTTGTTTAATAAAATCGCTTAGGAATAAGTGAGTTTTAATTTGGCATAAATTGATTGTTCTTAATCAAAACTCTTTTGTATTTGGGAAAATCATAAAAAGAAAATATTACCCGACTATTGAAAAATATTGGGTAGTCAATTAGACATCAATTATATATCAAAAGATTCTTCCGTTGGAAATATATCATATTGACATCGATAGCGTTATACTTCATAAAGGGGGACACAACCTTGGTTTCCTTAATCATATTATTCATATTCATAATATTGCAATTAGTCTTTATTTAAAACTAAATTCAATTCACACTTCTGTTACACTTACTTGATAGAATTACGACTGTAGTTGAGTAATACGCTAATTAAGTAAACGTTTCACACCTATTCCCTGTGGGATTCGACCCCAACCTTGTTGGGTTATTATATTTGACACCGACCGCTTATACTGTTTATTAAGGTGTAATTTGAGCGTATCGGAGACCAACTTTGGTCGCTAATTAGCGACCAACGTTGGTCTCTACGTATAAATTACGGTATTTCTTATTTATTATAATCTGGATAATTGCGACCAACGTTGGTCGCAATATAATTAATATTATTATTTTCATTTTGATTAAACGACCAACCCTGGTCGCTAAGTTGAAGAACATAATATTTATTTCACGATAAGCGACCAACGTTGGTCGCAATATTTCCAGATTTTAAAAATCTGGGTAAAGTAGCAACCAACCTTGGTCGCTATAGTAAAGAATTTTTTTTTTTTTTATGATAAGCGACCAACGTTGGTCGCTATATTTGCACAGTTTTAAAATCTGGGTTAAATAGCGACCAACGTTGGTAGCTATTTTTCAGAAAATTATTTTTTTCAGTGAATAGCGACCAACTTGAGACCAACGTTGGTCGCTTTTCTTGGTTCATTTTTTTTAGAAACCGCCTGTTTTGGCAGCTACACCATCTGCCAGCTTACCAAAATCCTAAACATGCATTTTATGCCATAACGGACGATAACAACGACGACAACAACATCAACAGCAACAAACCAAATTCGTTTATGGCATTTTATGCCATAAACAACAACAACAACAACGACAAAACAACAACAACAACAACAACAATAAACAACAACAACATTAAAAGTAACAAAGTATAAAGTTCAATAGAACTTATACATAAGCTAACCAAAATAAGTTAACTATTATTACAAGTCAAGGATTAGTTTGTACATCATTATCGTCATCGTCTGATGAAGTTTCATCACGAAGACAGTATGGAAAAGAGTGTAGTTGTGTAGGACCAGAGGGATGATAACGGGGAGGATGGGAGGAAGTAGCACGGGGAAGGTAAGCCTCTGGCGATGACTCACGAGACCGGGGGATCGGAAAAGTTCCAGAAGCCAAGAGAGATTTGAGCTGCTCTTGTATGACAATATACTGAGCATCTCTAATCCTTTCTCTTTCCTTGGAGGCTTCTAGCTCGGTTGTGAGCTTTGCCACAATCTCCCGCACGGAGGGGAAGCTCTCCCTATCAAGTTGCTCCGCTTGCGTGGAAGTGCCTATTCCTTGCATTCCACACTTATAGCGGTGGAATTTCTTAGTGGGAAGCCCGTATACCTTCCCCCATTTTGGACCGCCAGCAGCCTGCGTCCATAGTCTTTCAGCATCCTCGTCTGATGGTTGGATTGGGTCGCCCGATGAAGATGGTGGCTGGCTGCGTATGAATTCTTCCACCTCAGCTGTGAAGCGACCCTATAAGAAAAATTACATTGAATTAGTATTTCAAAAGTTATATAAAAGTAAATCAAAGTACTTAATGAAAATTGAAAACTTACATGTACAGTCAAGGCTCGGCCCTCGACCCACCTTTCTTCATCCGAATTTTTCTTCTTCTTGACAATATGAGTCTCCTTGAATAACTCATCTTGCCTCATCGGACGCCCCAACTTCTTCTCCTGAAAACTCATATATTTTAGTTAAAAAACAGAGTAGACGTTGAAAATTAAAATTAAATTAAGCAATTACCTACCATTCTCCTCTTTATTGTACCGAGGCTGATCGCACCTCCAGTGTGCAGGGAGCCTCCCTTCTCAGAAGAACGAGCTTTCTTTCCTTGCTCGCTCTTCTTTAAGAACTCTACGGTTAGCCATTGCCTTTGAAAATCCTCCCATAGATGATCAAGCAACCAGGAGTGCTTCTGGTTCAACTTTCTAGCTCTGGAAAAGCAATGTGACAACCGCTTGTGAGCCTTGAGATGGAAATTAGCAGCTACATCCGCACTATAGCGGTGTTCCCATACACACTTGCTCTGTATTTCAAAAGTTAAGTATTTAGATAGAAATATCATAAATATAAATAATTGTACTACTTAAAAGAACATTTATACCTTAAATTCATTGAAAATTTGCTCCTTAAGCGAGAATGGGAAATCACTCCAAGTCGCATAAGGGCCATCTAATAGCTTTCTGGTGGCTTGGGTGATTATCCTTGTAGTAACATTACTAGGGATGAACCTGTAATTTAATTAACAAAACACATTAATATCTTAGTAAAATCGTACAAAACAATAAACGTAAAAAATAACAACTAACTCTTACCCGTCACCCTCAGGGACTATGATGATCCTGTTGTATTGATCACGATGCACCTCCTCGTCATCATCACCATCACCGTCCGAACTATGTACATCAGAGGCATGTGTGGAAGGTGTAGGGGGGTCAGAGCTAGTGTCTCGCAGGCGAAGGCCTGTAATAGATGGAGTCCCAGATGAAGATGGCTGCGAGCCCTATGACTGCGACATAGCTGTATGGGCCGCAGGGGGACGTGACACTGATTGTTGTGACCTGAGTGGCTGTGACCCGAGTGGCTGTGATCCCAGTGGCTGTGATCCCAGTGGCTGTGACCCCAGTGGCTGCGACACTGATGCCTGTGATCCATGTGGATGTGACATGGATCGATGCGGTCCATGCGATGTAGATGGCTGAGATCCACGTGGATGTGCGGCAGCTGGACTGTATGTCGGACGTACAATCCTATGGCCCTGTGATGAAAGACCTGGTGTCTGCACGAAGGTGTAGGGCTGGTGATGCTGTGGCAGCTCAGAATAGCCCTGGGGTGGAGGAAAAGACGTAGGCATAGGCAACTCTGAAACGGCAGGACAAGTTGGAGTATAATCTTCTACCCTCCTCTTTGGTTTCCTAGCCTTTTCTCGACCCCGAGAACTACTAGAATCATTGTTACCTCGAACCTTGCCTGTAATCTGCATAATATAATACATATTTAGATTGAAAGATATAAAGAAAATAGCTATAAACGAAAGTTGTTAAAGAAACCAATTGTTTAAAGCTCATTGTCGTATAGTTCCTCGTCCGAGAATTCTTCTTCCTCAGTAGTTTGAGCTTCATCGGTTGATACTTCTTCCTCGTTTTCTGTAATTCTTACTTCAGAAATATCAACTTCTTTCAATATGTGTTCAGGATGTTCCAAATCATTTCCCAAAACTTCATCCACTATTTGGTCAACAGTGGAGATATCGTTTTGATATGTAACATCTAACACATTCTCGACTTCCACCCTACCCACAGGCTTGGTTTTTATTACAACCCACCAGTCAGACTTATTCCGCCGCAATGGATAAGGAGCATAATACACTTGCCTAACATTATGTGCAATTATGAAAGGATCATAGCGATCATACTCCCTCGTATGATTAACCTCAATTATGTTGTACTGATTGTGGACTCTTGTACCTCTTGTTGGGTGTGGGTAAAACCACTTGCATCTAAAGAGTATCAATTTCTTGTATGGCCAACCTGTATATTCTAGTTCAATTATTTCTTTGATCACACCATAATAATCAATATCTCCATCTTGGTTGCCATCACCACCTTGAACCCACACCCCACTGTTGTTGCTATTTTTATTTTTAGAGCAACCCTCGGTATGGAACTTATATCCATTCACAACGTACTTAGATATTATTCTGACCTCAACCCCAAGTCCCCAAGATATATCTTTCAAAAATTGGTTTACACCATTATTTGGATCATTTACCTACATATTGTTAAAAAAATTCATATGTTAGCATAACTTCCAAACATTGTTTACCTACGTAGTGTTAGAATATTTTAAGGAGAAACTTATAAATTATTTGAACCACGTATCAAATCTCGTATATACAGCATCATGGCCAAATTGACCCACGAAGTGACTGTGACACATCAAATATTTTTAGTAGTTGCATTGAGATGTAATCACCGTAATTGTTATATTTTGATAACTACTAATCAATACTACTTGATAAATGGTACGACTTCGGGATAATTTAGCAACACGTGAAGTGTAGCTGACTTGAACTCCATATCGCTCAAACTCCTCTTTCTAACATCTTTAGAACATCGGCCTGGTTGATTGAATATGGACATAGGAGGATATAACGGATCATTCATAAGGTCGACTGTGTGCCTGTTGGGCCTATTCCTAGCACATGGCACATTACTCTCAAAATAACAAGAGCAAAAATGAGCAGTCTTCTTTGCAAGATATGCTTCGCATATAGATCCTTCAACCCTGTTCCTCTGCCTAACAAATTGTTTGCATTTTCCAATTGTCCTATCATAATTTCAGGTTATCCAAGAACATTAAAATAAAACAGAAAATTACATCAAAAATATAATATTATCTCTCAAAGGGATATATCCATCTACATTGAACAGGCCCTCCAAGTCGTGCCTCGTGTACAAGGTGGATTGGAAGGTGTTCCATCACATCAAAAAACCCACATGAAAATATCTTTTCCATCTTAGAAGAGGTGACACGAATATTCTGATCCATCTGGAGTAGGTTTTCTTCTCTTAACGTGGAAGAACACAAGTCTTTGAAAAACAAACTGATCTCTGTGATGGGTTTCCAGATTCTTTCAGGCAAACCACAAAATACAATAGGCACTAAGGTCTCCATGAAGACATGACGGTCATGACTTTTCAAATGGCTCAACTTCCCCACCTCCATATCAACTTTTCTCCCAAAATTCGACGCTTAACCCTCAGGCATCTTCAATTTTGGTTACCCAATCACAAATTTGCCGTCGTTCCTCCAAAGTGAATATGTAACTTGCTTTGGGTTTGAACACCTTATCATTGTGTACTGTTTGCAAGTGTAGTTCAGGCCGCCTGCAATATTCTTGTAAGTTCATTCTAGCCTTTGCGTTATCCTTTGTCTTACCTTTAATATCCATCACTGTGTTGAACAAATTATCAAAATAGTTCTTCTCAATGTGCATGACATCAAGGTTGTGACGGAGAAGATTATCCTTCCAATAAGGCAAATCTCAAAATATACTCCTTTTCACCCAATTGTGAGTAACACCGTATCCTGGGAATCTATAAGGT
>MCJB01049002.1:21672-35148 GCA_002018475.1 Nicotiana obtusifolia
ATATATATATATATATATATATATATATAGTCGAGATTTTTAATTTATTGTTAATATATATACATGCATATGAGTAGGTTATAAATCGATAAATCATTTTACAAGTGTATCAATACCGAAAAGAACCCGTCCCTGTGTTCCGAGCGCTTCATGTTCTTATATATATATATATATGGATACGCACGCACGCTCCGTAGTACAACTTAACTGCATATTCATCCCTTGTATTACAAAAGTGTTAACGGCTTACATTTATATTATTTAGACAGTAAATACAAAAGTGAGTTTAATTTTGACCAAATATTGACCTGAGAGCGACCAACTTTGGTCGCTAAATATATATACTTTAACATTAGCGACCAACGTTGGTCGCAAAATACAAATCGGATTTATTTATATTTCCCCAGATAAGCGACTAACGTTGATCGCTTATCTCGCCCAACAGTTACCCCTTACTAAGCGACCAACGTTGGTCGCTTATTTTAAACGTGGGTCCTCTTAAGTGACCAACGTTAGTCGCCAATCTTGAAATTTCTTTGACCAAACAGGTCTGACCAGTCCAATCAACAATTTGACGAAATTTGCGACCAAATAGCGACCAACTTTGGTCGCTAATGTATTTAAAATTATTATTTTATTATTTTCACCAGTTTTGCGACCAACTTTGGTCACTTTTTTGGACAGACCAACGTTGGTCGCTAAATTTTGGTCGCTTTTTAACTAATTTCTAGTAGTGAATGGGGGTACAATGAGTTTAAATCTTAACGATGATGGACCACAATGGAAACTAGGTGATGTCGTGTTATAATTCTTATAATAATGTTATTATCCTATTTGCTTGTTGTTTGGATGCTACTTTGTGCGACAATTGAGCTTAATAGAGTTTATTTTACTTGCAGGAATGCTTGGACATGAAGTGGAGAAAAGTTGTACGAAATGGTACCTCAAAGATACAAAATGAAGCAATAAAAGAAGACGTGCAAGGCAATAAAAGTCACGACCGTAAATAGTGCAAGGCTTTGTCCAGGGCATTGTCATTGGAGCCTCCGATAGTGACTCGCAGGGAAATGTTGTCGCCTCTGATGGTGCCTCGCGGAGTAACATTGGTGCATCTGACGATGCCCCACTGCGACAATGTTTATCCGAGCCTCTTTTATTTTCTCCTTAATTTTAGACGTGTATACTTTAACCCTACCTTATAAACACCTCCTAAACTTAGTTTTTAGAGGGAGGGACATTATTGGAGAGGCAAAAGGCTACAGAACACTCTGGAGCGCGGATCACAAGAATTTTTCTCTTCATTCTTCTTTAATCTCCAGTTTAATGCTTTTGAATATGACTATGATTGTTTATACAATTATAAATAGCTAAACTCTCTAATCTAGGGTGTGATGGAATCTTTTGAGGATGAATTCTTGCCTTTGAATATCCCTATTTGTTCAACTACGTATTTATTGTTGTTGATTGAATGACCATCAATTGACTTTGCCTATTTATTATGTATTTCTTGAGAAAGAGTGCATATTAAGGTTTTTGTCGAACAACGTCACTCCCAAGGTATATGAGAGATCAATACGGCAGGTTTAAAAGTGGGATTAGAGATAACGAAGCTTTGAAGTGATCATAGTGAGCGATGAAAAAGTGCGAACTAGCATAATTCGAGAGAATATGACTAGCACATTATTGTAGTTGCTCGAGAGAGAATTATGATAAGTTGAGTGCTCATGATCAGTAGAGAAAACTTAGCCGAAATTTTAGGAGACCTCGCGGGAAGGATTCCGACAATTGGGAAAATCATAACTCTTGGCTTTTCTAATCTTGTCTCCAACACTTAATATCCCAAGTTGTTAATATACTACTTTAATTTGTTAGTTAATTTGTTAGATGCAAGAATCATAACATTTACAACTTAAAAATTGTTCGAGCTTGTCTTTTAAGTGATATTGAATAATTATACAGAAATCTTAGTTCTTTGTAGGATTCGACTCCGGACTTTTAGACCGGATTATATTTGCAGCGACCGCTTATCTTTTTTAGGACTAGAGTTGAACGTGAACACTAGGAAGGACAAATTAAGTGGGAGGCACACTACCTAAAGATATATACTCTCCATTTCAATTTATGTGACAATATTTTTTTATCCATTTCAAAAGAATAATAGTATTCTAAATTTGAATATAATTCAATTTAAACTTCATATTTTATTTTAATGATAAGCTTTTATAATCATATACTATAATTATTATAATATATTTAAAATTACATGTTTCAAAAAATTTAATCCCCGGATAAAAAGAAAAATCGTCGGTGCAAGAACTTACATAAAAGGTAGTTTCAACTTCGTAAGAGCAATCTTTCTATATATAGTAACTAGACATGTAGCTTTAAAATACCGCGTGCACAGAAATCAAGGGTAATACTCTCCAGAGTGTTCAACTCAAAGACCCTCTCCCTCCTTCAACGATAAGGAACGAGAAAACTGTTGGTCTCGACCATTTAGAATCAGAACCTTTAAAATTTCCAAAGATACGCAGTTTTACATTAAAACGATAGAAAAATTTCGATCATTTTAGTTTATACTCTATCTGCATCAATTTGTGTGATACTTTTTTTTAATCAGTTAAAAAATGAAGATATATTTTTGTAATTAGTATTCTAATTTAACTTTTAAATTTTACATTTTCCACTTAATATAATAATTTATAATCACACATATTTTATAGTTTGTTGTAGATTATGAATTTTGAAAGTCTCTATTTTATTTTTAAATTCCACGTACAGTCAAATAATATCTAATGAATTGAAACGGAGGGAAGATCTCTTTACTCATAATTTTGATTTTCTTTTACTTCAACATTTTTACAAGAGGAAGGTGCTAATCAAGAAGCACTTGGTGCATTAGGTAAAGGGCCGTATTTATTGTGGTATACAAGTTAATTAGACACCTGAATTCATTAGTAAGTGTGAATTGATGCTGAGTAAGCACGAAAACATGTGTTTTCACATGCGTGCAAGCGTGAAGATAAACCACGAATACATATGACATAACTCTCTCCTTCTAATTGCATCACTCCTCACCTCTGCAGTTTTCTACTTATTCACATGAGCTGCAACTATTTCCCAAATTTCATCAGTTTCTTCCCTAATTTCCTCCAAAATCCCCATTCACTCTTGGGAAGAGCCACTTTTTGTCTCCCCATTTTATTCAATTCTCACCGCCACATTTCACGAATATAAACATTTTCACCTTCGTCTCACCGTTCTTAAGACTTAAGACATAGTACACATTCTTTGATAAATCTATTATTTTGGTCTAGCTAGCTATATTGTCGTTTCTTTTTCTTGCTATCTCGAAATCAAACATGGTTGAATTTGAAGATATTATAGAGCCTTTGAGCCCAATGAGCGAAGTGGAAGAGAACCAAGAATTAGATGAAGAAATCAACTACGATGATCTCAAACGCGCCATGTGGAAGGACCGCCTGCGGATGCAGAAGCTTAAAACCAAGAAGGAAATCAACACTTCCACTTGTAGCAAAGATTTATTAGAAGGTGATGAAGATGACGACTCAAAAGCTAAGCAAGAACAGTCTCGCCGTAAAAAGATGTCAAGATCTCAAGATTCAGTCCTCAAGTACATGGTAAAAATCATGGAGATTTGCAAAGGTCAAGGCTTCGTTTATGGGATCGTGCCAGAAAAAGGGAAGCCTGTAACCGGCTCATCGGAAAGTTTAAGGGAGTGGTGGAAGGAGAAGGTGAGGTTTGAGCAAAATGCCCCAGCTGCCATTGCTGCATTCTTGCCTAAATTAGTGGAAGTAAATACATCATCGGATCCTAATTCATGCATGCATCTTCTTCAAGATTTGCAAGATACTACTTTAGGCTCACTACTTTCTGCCCTAATGCAACATTGTGTACCTCCACAAAGGAGGTTTCCTTTGGATAGAGGGTTGGCCCCACCTTGGTGGCCCACAGGGAGGGAACTTTGGTGGGGGGATCAAGGTTTTGCACAAGAATTAGGCGCACCACCTTACAAGAAACCTCATGACTTGAAAAAGGCGTGGAAAGTAAGTGTTTTGGCTGCTATTATCAAACATATGTCTACTGATATGGATAAGATGAGGAGGTTGGTGAAACAATCCAAGAGTTTGCAAAACAAGATGACAGCTAAAGAAACAGCTACTTGGTCAAAAGTTGTTAATCAAGAAGAAGCCCTTCTCAAGCTCACTGAAAAAGCTCTCAAGATTTCAACATCAAAGGAGGAGGAGGAAGAAGAAGAAGAAGAAAATAAGGGAAAAGAAGATGAATATCTTGCTTTGGTACCCAAAATTGGTAATCATGTCAATTTGTTTGATGGCTCTACTTTGATGAGAAAGGAGAAAAGGAAGGTTGTTTTTGAGAGTCACATAGACATGGAGGATGAACTTTATGCTACCCAAACTTCAAATAATTGCACGCAAAGTGATTTAGGGGTGGGATTACCATACAAGAATTCAAGAATTGACTCCGACAAGGGGGAGGATCAATTACTTAATCTGTCCATCAACAACTTTCCTAGCTTGATTGAAGCACAACCAATTCCAAATGAAGAAATAATGGTTGGCCATGGCCAACATGATTGGGTGAACATGAAGATAAAAAGGAGCTTCGACAGCTACAATGCATCACAAAATGCTAATGGAGGATCAGTTGTGGAGAATTTCCAAGGATTTTGGGGAGGCAATGTCCTTGAACAAATTCATTATGATCCCTCCACTTACGGAAACATGAATTTGAATGCTTTTCCACAAGAAGATTTTGTTCTACATCATCAAACTCCTATTTCTGTTTGGGATTTGGCATATGAGGATACATCTGATTAAAGCTCCAGTTAAAAGTAAACCATTAGTGCTTTTTGTGTTTCCATTTTCTCCTTTCGAACATTTAGTTAATTACCATCGTGGATTACTTATATTTCGTATTTCAGACACACTTTATGGACATACATAAAAAATTGGTACAGTTACCTTTTTCTTTAATGTCAATTTTTTCCCTTTGATATTTTCTTTAATGTCAATTTTTTCCCTTTGATATTATCATGTTTTATAGATGAAAGGGAGCCTTGGAATAATAGTAAAATTATCTTCGTGTGACTTATGTCATGGATTCAAGTCGTAGAATCAACCATGGTTCGTTTGACCCGGTGTGAACGCGAGATTTGCCCTTTCTATTGATCATTTTAGAGGTTTTCCTTGGATTATTCAATACTATCTTAGTTTTGTTAAAAATCATTTGTCTACTACATGAAATTTAGGGGCAAAAAAATGCCTAGCGTACCTTATGAGATAATAGAGAGGGAAACCTTTCTCCCTCAGGATCCTTAAAAGTTGAACTGTACAAGATTTTAACTAATGTTAGTTAGACGAATTTCTATTTCAATAATGATAGGAACTGTGTCTCAGGGTTATTAAATCTTCATACTCCAACCTAGTAGCAGTGCAAGAAAAACCCTTTCTAAACTTTGAGTTCTTGTTGTTGGCCTCTGCCTCTGCCTCCACCTCCACCTCCACGGCAAATACTGCACAAACGGGTCTATGATCTGAAAATCTTGACTCCCCTCGAATATAAGATAATTGTTCAATACCCTCGCCTCGCCATAATATTCTATCACACCTGAAATTTACAATATATGTAAGGATCAAATATAGTATTGTTAATGTAAGTCCCAATTTAGAGGTATATATGTACTCCAGTTGACTAAAGGTTATTGTTCACGAAGGAGTCATTTTCTGGTGTTTGGTTACCAAAAATATTCCATCAAAATGGGGACAATGACTTCCCTCCCATGGCCAGAAGTCATTTTCTGTAGAATTATCTTCATTATTACTTGATCCAGCTTCCACTTAGATACTAGTAATCTTTAATGCTCAAAAATTTCATCAAACCGAGTTGCTAATATGATTATTAATTTTTAATATAATTTTTTTCTAAAAAATATTTCACTCACCAATCAAATATCAAAAAATATTTTATAGGAAGAAATTTTTCATGATAATTCCTTGAAAAACGAATTTCATCATACCAAACACATTCGTGTTATGTCCTTGTCTCATCTAGGTGAGAGGTTAATTTTTATGCACTAAGGTTAGCTTAGAGAGAGAGAGAGAGAGACCATGCAGGGGTTCGACGTTTCTTCTTTGATTTGGTAGTCTCTCCAGCATAGGAATCTGAATTATGAGAGTACTTATAAGTTGGGGCAAAGAAGATCTTGCCTTCATTCCACCCACTGAATACTCTTCCTGCTTCTCTCTCCACATTCAGCTGCCATCAACATATATAAATATATGAAATCAGCAGCAAATTAAATATGGATGATTTTGGATATATTAAAAGCTTCATTTCCTGTAAGGATAATAAGGATATTAAAATATTTAGCTCCTAACTCTTTAATTACCTTGTCAAATAATTAATTCAGTCAGGTTGACACCCTAAGATCTTGTAGGTCCAACATAATATTCATTCTGTACTAGGTGTCCCGTTGACTTCATGTATTTCCCTTTTTCCAATAATAAGCACCACACAAATTAAAAAAAGAAAGAAAAAAAGCCACCAAACCTGATCCTTTTCCAGAAGAGAGTCCCAGTCATTATCCTCTAACAAAACCCTTGTTTCCTCATAGCTCAAAGACACTCGGTAGTTCAAGTCTCCAAGCCATATCACACGGCTGAAAATTAAAATTTCAAGTCTACATCATTATTTACTTTCATAGAAATGTGATCTTGAAAAAAAGGCCAAGTAAAAAGAGGTAAACAAAATTCCATACTCTCAATTGATATTTTGAATCTACTTACAGCTTTATATAAATTTTTGGATTCTCAAGATATTAAATGTAATTTTAATACTCAGAGACGGATTTAAAATTTAAGTATGATGGATCAACCTTTGAACTTTGTAATATTTAATTTTTTGTACTTTTTAAATTGTAGGTTTAAAATTTAATACAAGTGATTTTTTCAATATAAATTTATGTCTATGACGAAAAATACTAAGTTCAATTGAACCAATCGAACAAAAGCTCCATCCGACTATAATTTTACATACTAAACAAATATTTTCTTCTGTCCTAATTTATGTGATAGTTTTCGCTTTTCGAGACTTAATTTGACTAATCTCGAAGCTAAATTAGATTAGATTAATTTAATATTTTAAAATTAAAATTCAGTTATTCAAATACTATACGAGAAGCACTGTAAGTTCATTTCTTCTCATGTCAATATGATTAAAAAATATATTTTAAAATATTGATAAAAATTCGCATAGGTTGAATTTGAAAAAACTAAAGATGCCACGTATTTATACGCAAAGTGTTATGATCGAAATGACCACTAGATAATGAAAAACTTACTCATGATCACTAATTTTCTCTGCCATTCGGCTGTCTGGAGTCGTACAAATTCTGGAAAATTGTATGCTTTTGAGAATCTCAGCAACATCAGCATTTCTTCTCAGCTCATCTCCTTCTTTCTCCCCAGAAGCCAAGTGACTGCACACAAAGCAAAAGCTCGTTCGATACAGTGACATGCTTATTGCTATGCACCCCTGCATATATATATATATATAATGATATAAATCACGTTCCATAAAAGTCAATGGAAACTGATACACCAAAGTTGAAAATGCTAGATTCAATATAAAACCAAATATAACTAAGCATATTCTTAGCTAGTGCTTGGCCATAGATTCTCAAATTTGTTTTGAAAAATCTAATTTGAATGAAGTTTGGTTTGAAGATGAAAATGTATTTGGACATCAGTTTTCAAAACATATTTCATTTTTTTTTTTTGAAAAAACATGAAACATGACTTATACCCACAAGTTCTAAAAACTATCACAAATACCCAACGGTACATTCATCAATAACATTCATTATCATTATCACAAATCATAGTCCTGAATATAAATAAATTAGGTACAAAATTATTATTTTTATAATGAACTACATAATACACAATCAGATGACCGAGAAGATGAAACAGCATTGTTACAAAATAATAAATGGTGGGCTCTTTTATAAAATATAAAAATTTGGGGCAATTTCTAAAAAATGTAATAGTAATATTTTGGGCCAAAACCAGCTCTTGGGATTTGGGAATTTGCCAAAATATGGATAAAATTTATAAACAAGCATGTATTTGACAAAAAATATTTGGCAAATACTTGGAAAAATCTATGGCCAAACGGGTCCTTATTGTAAAGTTGATTTCTTTTATATAGTTGTAATGGCAGTGACCAGGCCAACTTGTGCTTATCTCGACTGTTTCATCGAGTACCTGCTACCTTCCACCAATACATGTACCGGACAACTTTGACCACCTAAAATGAAAAGTTATAACAAGCAAATATGGTACATGAAAAGTACTCCTTTCCATCACTTTCAATTATCATGTCTATTAAAACCTATCATCGTCAATTTTTTATAGAAAGGAAGAATAGTCAAATATTAAAACATTCTTGAACCAACCTTGTTTCCAAGACAACCCATGATACCTCTTCCAAGAGAAGATATTCTGAGATGGCCAATATGATGTGCTAACTCTTTTCGTGCCCAAACTGAAAGGAAAATCCCCACCATTTGCTTACTCGCTATGAGATTATAACTCAAACCATTAGAAGAAGGAAATTCTGCAATTGATTGTAAATCTTCTTCACTTGAATCGCGATGATGGTTCAAGGGAGAACAAGAAGGATCACTGAGCTTTTTTTGACGCCTTGTTGTTGTTGACTCTAAAGGGCAATTACAGGTCTTGAGAAGGGTACTATTAGCCCTCAAACTCTTGCTAAGGCTTTTAAGAGAATGTTTATGAAAAGAGTTGGATTTTGAGTCCTTTGAATGTTTTGAATTATGGGAGCTTGAATCACAAGAATGGACTGATTCATGAAATGATTTGTTTAATGCATGGCTTATGAGGGCTAACCATCTTGCTGCTGGCTCACTATCCTCACTCACTAATACATTTCCTGCGTTTAAGGGAACAATTTCTTGAAATCTGGAAATTAAAACAAAGAAACATTATTATCAAGAAAAATAATGATTTAATGTCACATGTTGTTGGATAAAATTAACAAATTATGTATAGTTAATCATACCCCAATACATATATGTCTGCTGAACCTTCAACTTGCAAGAAATCTTCAAGATTAAGTCCGTGATTAGGAGTTTTTCCTCCTACATTCCATGTCCCGGCAAAAACCCTAAAAATTTCCAGTCACGTATTCTAATGATAAAACTCTTAAAAAAAGTGATATGAAAATCAAGAAAGTTTGATGTGATATGAATTAATCATACCTAATACTTTTAATCATAGTAGCAGGTGCGGTGGAATGATCAAAAGTCGAAAGATTTAGGCCTTCAATCCGTGAACTATTATGCCTTTCTGAGAGTAGATAAGAAATTAGTCCCATGGTTGTGTGGTTTTGATTTTCTTTCAATATTCTTGAGTTTGAAACTAAAGATATATAACCTTTTCAATGGGCGAAGTCCTCAGAGGTCAATTCTATAATACGAAAATTACTTACACATTATGTTTAATTTTACAGCTGTATAATGAAAAGAAATAGCATTGCCAATAATCAATTATACACTTTAGTCTTCTGTTAGGTGAGCTACCAAAATACTATGCCAGAAGCTAAGCAGATGTTAGTCTTTTGGCTTGATGGTATACGTGGCTACGCACATTACACAGTTTCTATCCCTAATTAACACCATTTTAATTAGAAATTCATAATTTTTTTTCCCTCCCTATACGACATAAACCCGGTGATGTAATTAAAGGTTGGAGTCAAATGGCTACATTAGTTAGACTAAATGCACTATAGCTCAATAATGATAACCTTAATGAGATAATGTCGAAGTAGTACCATAATACAGATTCAAATTAAAAAAAGCTTTCTAGGATAATATTATTTTATTCCCTCACATGCGAAGAAGATTAAAAAAGGTTTGCAGAATCATACAAATTCAATTAATATAGATGATTCATCAAAAGCACAAATATAAAACTTTACTAGATATGTTACTTTAAGATGAACATACAATGGATATATTTAAAGAATAGTACAATTCCATCGTGCACAGGAAAAGTTCATAAAATTTAATTCATACCCATGCATTAAAAATTTTATTGAAAAATAAGTCATGTTGCTGATGATAATTAATCCCTACCTGAGAAACTTCTCTTCACTGTAGCAGACGTTTCAACAAAAGCTTTTCTCCTTGATATAATCTTCCAATCCATTTCTGCTCCCAAACCACCCAACCAAAAATTAAAAAAATATATTATCATATAAAATCGAAGAAAAATATATATATTACTGCAAAAAAAAAAAAAAAAAATGAAAAAGGTAACTATTGAAAATCGAACCTTGATCAATGTTATCTGATTGTGTTAGATCCTCCTCAGAGCTTCCTTTACTGCTTCTTCTGGAACTAAAGAGCTTTGGGATGATACACTTTTATTTTATAACGTGAAAAAAAAAAATCAAAACTCTATCTTTCCAACAGATCAAGAAAATTAAAAAAAAAATAGAAAAATAATAAATGTACCTTCTTTTTTTCACCCTTAACAGAATTGTCAGGGGTGGTGGCTGCAGAGCTGCTAGGGGAAGTGCTAGCGCCGCCGCCGGCGGTGGTGTTGATGGCGGCTGCCTTAATCATGTGGATGTTATCATCAGATTTACAACGCCTTGTTGGCGACGACATTCATGCATTCATTCACTTCAAATTGTAACGTTCGATTAAATATAGTTCCAAAATTATATTGGGGGCAAGCCCCAGTTTTTCTTATTTGATTAACAACTAATTAATTATGTTTAAATTAAATAAATATCTACCAATGCACAGAATACCAAAAAAAAAAAAATTCTTGATTTCTTCCTTGTCTCCCTAAATTCCTGTGTTCTTTTTGTTATGTGCTTTGTGTTTGACTTTTTATTTCCTTGAATTCTTTTTGTTATTATTATTATTACCATAATTATTTAAACTTTTTCTTTTTTTGCTTTTAGGTTTTCTCTTTTTCCATATAATTTTTAGTTTTTAAATTTTTGTAAAAAAATAATTATCCAATGGGATGAGAGTTTGCCGCCAAATCTTTCGGAGATTTTGGGGTAATTGGTGATTAAACAGTTAACATCAAGGGGAGTAATTTTCATTAGTGGTTATCCCCTGTTGACAGTTCATTATCAATATCTGTCCCCCCTATATTTTATTTTTATGTCCCCTTTGATTAATTAATGTATGGTTTAAGTAATCAATGTATAGTTTTAAGTACAAGATTGGTACTCCATGGCCGCATTGAATAGGGAAGTGGAAATTGAGTTTACACGCGCGCACACAAACGCAACACACACGCACTCTCTCTCAACATATTCATTATGAATTATGAATTATTTGAAAATAAATTAAGTTATATACACTGTGTAATAAACTTTTTATATTATTATTACAATTTAAGATATTGTAGCATATTATCATTTTATATACGTTATTAATGTTATTAAATAGAGTTATTTACAATTATTATATAGAATTTAAATTCTTTAAAAATTGGTATTAGCCTTTACTACTGTTGACATTGTATATGATATATGTATGCCTATTTTTTACTCAGTTCTCAGTATCTCATTTTTTTCATTTGAAATAAGTTAAGAGATCGATTGCTACTAGAGAGATTGATTTTTATTCTCTTTTTCCTTTTTCTCCCTTCTTTATTTTTAACAGATGGGTTAATTCGACTGCAAAGTGAAAAACAACTACTAGCAAATATCCTTCAAAAAAGACTTGTGCAGCTTCTCCAGGTTGCAATCAAAATTGACATTTTAAGCGGCCAAAAAAAGCTAAAAAACGCAACTTTTTTTTTATTTTTTGTTGCTAAACAGAAGCATTTTATTGAAAGCACTAAAGAAGTTCAAGTAGTAGTATTTCAACTAGGAACTAATTTGAGAGATGTAGTTTCAATCAAGTCTTTAATTAGTCAACAAGTGTGAATATCATGCAGTTTTATTTGGTGCACAAATCAAATTAACCAGTACATGAGAATTTGTCTCCACAATTAGTGAAAACAGATTATTTGCATAGCAAAGATGATACTTACTTGAAACTTGTTATAATATCATATTTTCCCTTTAGATTAATGAGCAATGCCTAGACCATACGTTTAACGATAAATTTGTAATATAATGTCCTTCTCATTCTAAACCTTAACATCTCTGCTTCAATATGCGAATATACAGTTGCATCACATAACTCATTTTAATGTACTTCTTTAACCCACTTTGACCTCTCATTTCTCCACCTGTCCAAAAGATAAACTCGAGTCGTTAATAATAAATTGTGTTTTTTTAAGTGAATCCAACCATTATTCAAGCCGTAATATTAACACAAAATTACACAATGCCCATAGTAGCAGTATATGTGCACCAATGAAAGACGTGCAGCGCTACATTTGGGATATTCACACTGGATTCTACTCAGAAAAGAAAAACATTAATAAAACCTCACGTGACAGCCTCTCTACTTCTATCTCTCTCTCTCTTCATCCCATTTTCACACGGCTAAACAAACTTTTCTGCACTCTCTTTCTACATTAAAAAAGTTAAGAGATCCCCACCAATATCAGTATAAATGGGGCAGAAAAGTTGAGATTAGGCACGCAAACTTGTTTCAGCTTAAGTAAATGAGAATGGATTGTAGGAGGGGACGTAAAAAGTTTCTTTTTCCTCTTCTTTTCCAGAACAGGGTTGAAGCTACTTTCCTTGTTAGTTGGTAAGTACAAAGATGAATTTATGAAGACTCGATAATGTGAGCACGTGCTTTTTGCCGTACCCAGAATATTACTATAAAATCAAACAATAAATTTTTAATTATTATTCGCTATTTTTAGAAATTTTATTAGATTTTAAATTACATACATTTTCTTGCTTGTTTAATTTTTAATCAATTAAATCATGAAAATACCAAAAAATATCATGCATTGCATTTAGGATTTGTTTTTATATTTTTAGGAATAAATTAGTAATTATTTGTTTTAATAAAATTAGAAAATCACGAAAATAGTTCAGTTTTACAATCTTCTTAATCTTTAATCTTTAATTCTTAGAATTAAGTGTTATTATAATTTTTATAATTAGTTATTTAGCTTAATTTCACATTTAGGTAATTTAGGATTTTTAATTATTAGGATTCTTAGTTTTAAAAATAAAAAGAGAAAATTAAAAACAAAAGAAATTGAAAAAACAAAACAAAAGAGAAAAAGGAAATCGGATTGGGCTGCTAATTTGAATTAAACGAGCCCAAAATAATTTTGACCAGACCAGCCCAAGGGTAATTACCCAAACCCGGTCTGATTCCCCCCGTACCCAAACGACGTCGTTTGGATTAAGTGGATTGATTTGAGCCGCTGATCTCAGCTGATCTAACGGCTCACAACTGACCCCCCCCCC
>MCJB01049002.1:35235-79519 GCA_002018475.1 Nicotiana obtusifolia
ATTTTCGTCTCCTTCAAGCACCCCACCCAAACCCTAATCCGCCGCCCCCCAAATCCTCATTGAAGCTCATGGCAGCTCTTCACCCTAATCCACCCCCAAATCGACCCAAAACACACCCTAGGACCACCTTCACCTCCTCGTTCCTAATTCCCAAACCATTTCCCTCAATATTCCTTACAACTTCACTGATTTTAGATCTAAAAAAAAAAATTTTAAAAAAACCTAGCTAAACAGTTTGTTGGTTTCGGCAGTAATCTTTTCTCGTTTTGGTTTGAAACTCACACGAATCGATTGCTCTTGACAAGAGCAATCGTTTTAGGTTAGTTTTAAACCATTTCGAAATGTAACCGGAATCCGGTCACTCGGCTTTGACGACCTACGCTAGGCCCGTTTGCATGTCAAAATCCATTTGTGTTTGCTGAGGTTCACCAGAGTCAATGTCAAGTAGGTATAGTTCTTTTCTTTTTTTTATGTTTTCACTGTGTATTGCTTTAGAAATCTGCTTTCTTTAGGTTAGGTTTTCAGTGCTATAATTTGGTTAGCATAGTTAGCATGTTCAGTTAGTTGTTTGATTCACATGTTAGGCCAGATTTGATAAATTAGAGTAATTTGGCTCTATTGTTAATAGCTCGAAAATGGTTGTTTTATTAAATCAATAAAAGTTGAACAAGGCAAGAACAAAAGAGATAAAAATTGAAGTAAGGAAGGGCAATTTAGGGAATTGGTCTAGGGAATCTTGGTTTGTTATGCAGGAAGCTTCTAGAGAGGACCTAAAATGCAATAAAATAAGTAAAATTAGATAAAAGCTGGGCCAAAAGAGGTAATTTCAGAAGCTTATAACTGGAATGGACAGCTGTCCAAAAGTTTGTTAAGAAAAGATGCTGATTTTCCTTATTTTAAGAAAGGGNGGGGGGGTTGCATGTGAAACGAGACTGAGATCTTTTTTATATAAGAAAGCTCTCATTCTGATAATAATAATAATAAAAATAAAAAATAATAAAAAAAGGTCTGAACGAGCACTCAGTCTCCCACACACACAAAATCCCCTGCATAAAGATTTCATATTCCCTCACCTCACTGATTCTCACTAGAGAACACACGACTGCCTGCAAATTTTCAGAAAACAAAAAGAGTTTCAAAAGGTCAATTCCTCTACTGGGGTTGCTGATTAATACTTGGGTGTTCAACAATTGAATCAAGTTGCTAAGGAGTTGTTTGTTGCTGTTCTTTGCTTGAACCTGTTGTACTTGCTTTGCTGAACTCCAAATTTCTGTCGTTCAGCCTTTATTTGGCTTTTGGACCTTTTATTTGCTGTCAAGATATGAGTTTCCAATTTCAAATAATGTACATGTTGTTTGGATGATGCTCTGTTACGAAACCTGCCATGAGTATTCATCTTTCATGTTCAAATGTCATGTTATGATGAATTTGAGTTAGCTTTGGAATGCTGATGTACAAACTTAATATAGATTCATGCAAGACGGTTCCTATTGTTTTTGTGGGTTTATTCATATTGCTTTGATGTTTTGTTAAGCTCATATTGTATTGGAATGAGTTAGTACTTAAACGATACTGCAGTATGTGATTCCACTTAATCTGATTGCTTATGCTACTGGAAATAGTGTCAAATTAGTTCATAATCTTATTTTTCTTGATACATGATGTATTTGTTGAGTTCTAAGGGTTGTGAGTTGAATGAATCCTTACATGTTGTCAATTTGAAATTTGCGCAATACAGGAACAAAAAATGACTTCAGGTCTAAGAAATTGTGGTTCCAATGCACTTGAGTTATTAACTGTTTTTGGTAAATATTCATATTGTCTCTAGTAATTCTGGGAGCATCTAATTTTCAATTGCTATAGCAAATAAACAGTGGATGTCCATTTTTGACCTTACTTTCTCTTTCGCTTTGGGTTGGAGATATAAAAAAAATAATAATAATAAAAAAAAAAAAAAAAATTTGTCTCATTTATATCGTTTTTTTGGCAAACTATGTGTATCCTGATTTTGCTTTAGTACGCTGATTCTTATTTTGCAAGTATGCTGTTGGGTATCTTACTTCTTTATTCCCATAATAGCATTAGCATTGAATCTGCTTCAGTAGTAGCCTTTCTGCTGAAGAGTTTTCTTTGGTAGCTTGGACTTGGGTGTAATTGATAATGGGCTGGATATAAAAATGGACTATTAGCTAAGATATTTGGGCCATGGAGTGATAATAATCTGGCTATTAGAGTTTAAATGTTATTAGATCAAACGACTTAGTACTAATTCTTATAAACTCTCGTAGCTTGCTTTAGGCGCGACTAATAAACATTGTGACTATGGGTACGGTTCCCGTGAAATAGTAACGATGCCAATGTCGAGGGTGCCTTTTAGGTAACTCGATTTTAATAACTTCAAATAAGAAAAGACTTCGAAATAGTTTGAGGTACGCCGCGCCAAATAAAATTTCAAAATGCATGGCCCTCATTAATCAATATTAAATTCCTTAGAAAACCGAGGTGTGCTATTCAGAATTTCATGGCCCTCGAAAAGTTAAAAACGTGTATTTGCTTTAGGCGCGTTATTTTAATAACTCAATTTCCTAAACTCGGGTGCGCGTTTATGTGACCCAAATCCAAATCTCAATGTTAAATTAAAATGTGTTACGAATTATCGGTGCATTTATGTGATGTGGTTCGTGACATATTTTAAATAACGTTGCAATTCTCTAATAATTATACAAAAGCGGTTAAAGGCAAATATACCATAGACTAGAAATATGTCTTAAAATCAGATAATAAGCCGATTATAATAGTTGAGCGACTGTGCTAGAACCACGGAATCCAAGGATGCCTAACACCTTCCCTCGGGTTAACAGAATTCCTTACTCAGAATTTATGGTTCACAAACTTCGCAAGGAAAGTCGAAATTTTCCTCGATTTGGGATAAAAATAAACCGGTGACTTGGGACACCAATAAAATATTCCAAGTGGCGACTCTGAAGAAATTAATTAAATAATCTCATTTCGAATAATGTCACTTTAATTGGAAAAACTCCTTTATATACTACTCCTCGGGGGTGTACGAAAAGGAGGTGGGATAGATAACACATTAGCAAACAACTTGAAGTGAAAATGAATAGACAAGTCAATATAGAAGCTGATCAAAAGTCAACAAATAACAAAACCAGAAATACATTGCAAAACAATAACAATAGACATGTAGACAACAAACTCTCTAATGTAAGTATTAGAAGCTCTGGCTAAAGAAACATGAAAAAATGAATTGATAAAGTTCCTCAATTGAGAATAGTAATAATCAGATAAGTAAATTACCCAAAAAAAATCAGCTAAGCAGAATCAGCTTTGGGTCTGGTCTCCACAAAAAGTGCTCAAATTATTGTCAGATCTTCACTGGCATACTCACTTGAACCACTACGAGGGGCACAATGTGTGTCCAACTTCCAGAATTATTGAAGACAGAAAATGCCTCGATAAACTTCCAGCGACATGAAGATATTTAAGCGTCCATCCTAGATTTTCTTCGGGAGCAAAAAGTTACAAGGACACTTCATCTAGCACTTCATCTAGCAGATTTTGCTTGTACAAGGCCAAGCTCTGCAGAAAGGGATATAAACTACATAAATTTTGACAGCTCTACAAGCTTCATGCATCATATCAGACGTGCATCTAGCAGAAAAGAGAAAAGCATTGATGATAAGGTAACGGTGTAAACAGAAATGGTTATTAAAGTCCATTAATGACAATATGAGATGCTCTCATCAAAATAATTGTCATTCCAGAAGGGAAAGTATGAATGTAGAGCAAGTGCCAGGATTGCACCTTTCATCAGAAACAACATATACGCTGCAGTAAGTACCCTTCCACCAATCACCAAAGGAATCATATAGTTCTACAGCCTTAAAAATGGCACCTTTACCACTTTATTATACGCACACCTGAAATCTACCGTAAGAGGAACTTGTCTAACACTAGCAGATCATCGTTGGGCACGCATAGCCCCTAAGTGGTCCTATAGCTTATGCAGCATGCTCGTCGAACACAAAATATGAGGCCTGTAGGCAAGTCCGTCATGTGGAATGCCAAATGGGAGGCCTATAATAAGTCTAAGAGAGGTCAACTTGGATATTCTATAAATGATTCATGCAGATCTTGCTTATCGTCTTGGATTTTGAATGTCGCCAAAGATCTGATAGGAAATTAAGCGCTTATTACCGACCCTTCTCTTCCAATGGAAACTACCTATACATCTTGTTTGGCACCAATTCAATTGTGTCCACGTTTTACTAGTTCTTAACTATTTTCACTTCGAACAGTAATCTCGAAAAATATTGGGATTCATTTCTTATTTTCTGCTTTTTCTTTTGATAAATTGTACGGAAGGAGGGAGGGCCTTCTATCTTTTCACTAAGAAGAGATTTTTGTTCCTATAGGTGGAAACTAGAGACAGATATTATGGAATTATATTTTAACAATCAAACAATATTATGGTAATATATAGTTACATGCCATATCATCTGAAGCAATGTATCATGACTTTTATGTTTGTCTTTTTCTCTTGATCATTTGCTACAACATTCCTAAAAATCAAGAGAAATATAATTCTTTTAATGAGCATAAAACAAGTATATTAAAGGTCATTTCACTTAACCAACTGCTCCATTCAGTACACAGAAGTCTCAATTTGCAACTCCCTACTCTCAGACCCTTCATTACCACCATGAGAAAAAGGAGAGAACATTGATAATTTTGTTGTTAAAAGCTCACTTGAGGTAGGCTTAAACCTTGAAGCTAAGTGCAGCTTAGGCGGCGCTTCAGTGCTCTCAATCTCAGGGCTCCCTTTAGTAGGGTCAGACTAAAGAATGGATACAGTGGGCAAAGTGATATAGGCATTACCAGTGTTGGAGGCAGTATTCCAGCTAAGTGGGTTCAAAAAAAGAAAAAATTTAAATAATTAAAAGAGACTGTGGCCAGTGAGAATTGAACCAGCAACCTTACAAAGGTTTTGAGCCCCCTGGATCCCTTAACTATGCTTTTGGGTTGTATCAAGGGGATACAAAATATAAAATATAGAGGTACACACCGAATTTTGCTTTATATGTACTGTGTGATTTTCCGGCGAAAGGGGTTCGGGTGAACCCCTTCCGCACCCCTAAATCCTCCGCCCCTGGTCATTACTAAGAAACGTTATGAATGATTATGTGAGAGAATAAGAGTAACAAATTAAGAATATAGCATAAGAAAATCAGTCAATAAACCTAAATTTAAATATTAAAGTTGCTTGTTTTGTATCTCAATTGGAAATTTTAAACCGAAAATAGATTTCGAACCTGATTGCTGTGGCTACTTTTTAAATCTTTTGTTGATATAATTGCTGTTATGTGTTTCATAGTTACCTTTTCATGAATTAACTTTTTTGTCATTTAGGCTTTATTCCTAAAACCCACACTTCAATTGTGCTTTGCGCTTAGAGCCTTAGCAAACATTGTCTTTTTTCTTAAGAGCTCTTGTTGCCTTTGATAATATTCCGATTTTAGCGCTATGGTCAAGGAAGCACATCTTGATCTTCTATTTGAAACTTTCATCATGCTATTGTGTCCTTGGCATCATATACGTGGCATCTCAATTGGGTAATAACATAACGTTAGCTTAAACTGAACTTTCTATGAATTTACCAGTGTTTTTTTCAGTTTCACATCTGAAATACTTAAGGATACAGAAATAAACAGAAGCTACCTACCAAAATGACATACATTAGTTAAGCAAAAAAGATATCTTACCTCTGTATAAGCATAAACTCCAGCCTCCATAGATCCCATGGGACTTCCCCTCCTGATGAATTGATTCCCTTTGTATATGTAAAGCATTGGCACTCCAGTTGAGAGTTCTAAGTGGATGACCTGTTACCAAGAAGCTATTTAAACCCAACTAGCATACATGCATAAAAAATGCGTGGTACTAATGAGAAAAATGACGATACTCATTACCTCCTCAGCAGTCAACTTATCAAGATACATTAGGATGGACCTCAATGAATTTGCATGAGCTACTACCATTACATTCTTTCCACCGGAAAGTTGGGGTTCAACCTGCAAGTACATGCTCAATTATGAGAGGTCATTATCTCAAGCCCTGCATCAATAAAAACTTGTCTCCTCTATATGCATTTATGCTTTTTATAAATCACAGCAGCTTACTTGCTCTTTGAAATAGGTAACAGCTCTTCGCAGGCACATTTCCAAGCTCTCACCGTTGGGTGGCTGAGCATCATAGCTTCGGCGCCATTTATAAACTTGCTCTTTCCCGCATCTTTCAGCTGTTTCCTGCTTATTATACCCTTGAAGTTCCCCGTACCTGTAAAATAACATCTTTTTGAAGTGGGGACGATATCATACTGGAATAAAAACAAAATGAGAGCTGCGAAAGTACATTCTTTCATTCAGTTGCCATGCTTTAATAACAGGAACAGATTGCATCTCAGTGCCTTCACTATAAATTTGACTCCATAATTTGGCTTGTTCAGTCTCATTGTGTATAATAATGGGCACCTGGAATTCAAGTAGGATTAAGTGCTATATACTGTGGCCTTTTCTTGGATAATTTTAATATCTTTCAGCACATTATATTGGTGATATAAGAACAAAGAGCACGTAATCGTTGGCATACCAACATTTCAGTAGTATGGGGACAATTTACACTACAACCAGGAGGGAGTCTCATTTCTTGAATCTCTGTATCGTTCCAATTTTATCGGATGTCCCGAAGGGGACTCATTTCTTGAATCTCATGGAAAGATTTTATGAATTACTGCAATAAAGACACTTGTATTTATTTATTTATTTCCTGAAGTGTTTATTTTAGATGCTAAATCTTGTTTTACCGCCGTCCATATAGTTTGCAACATGAGGAAAAATCCGAGAAAGAAACATTAAGCCATGCATAACTAAGAAAAAGACTTTTTAAAAAAGGATAACAATATCCAGGAAGTAGGAAGAACCATTTCCTGGAACCAGCCCATAGTATTACTGTTTGTTTATGAAGTCTAGCATACTCTTATTTCACATTGCTAATTCGAGCTTTATCCTCATGGATTCTGATTTCTGGATCAGAAATATTAACATGAACTAGGTTAAATGATTCAAAACAATTAGCAAAACAAATGTAGCAATTGAAGGGGAACTTCCTCCAAAATGGCTCACCATGAAAATGATCAGTTTTGGCATACATATTATAGATCCTAAGGGGACTTGACATGGCATAAGAACAGACATCATGACAACAGCAGTAATGGTCCAACTGTACCGGAAGTTTCAATTTAAAAACTAAATTCAAGATTTTTGTATATCTCTACCGTAAGTCATTACAAAGCATTGCATTAGTTAGCAGGAGCATGCTTCAAAAAGACAAGTTGTTTAAAAGACCAAAATGCAGAAGGACCTTCTTGCAGTGATGCTCTGTTAGAGCAAGCATAGCCGTCATCTGAGAACGAATCAACGCAGAGATGTAGACGACATCAATGGGTAGGTGTCTGATTCTCTTACCGGCTTCAATTGCTTCTTCCACTCCTTTATTGGTGAGTGGCACATCCACACAACCAGTGAACAGGTTCTTCTCATTCCACATCGATTCTCCATGCCGTATTAAGATCAAATATGATTCAGCTGCAGGGAATAAAGCCTTAAATAGGAGAATAAGATCACGAACTAGAATGCAGATACCACACAATAAATAACGAATCCACTCATTTTTTGCTAGATGATAACTGAAAGAAGTCAAGAACTATTGGAGAGGAATGTACTCACGTACTGATCTCCGCGAATCTTTGGTTCGAGACAATGAGGAGAAAATTGGCTTAATAGCACATAAAGATGAATTTGGTGAATGCCCTTTGCATTTCACAGACTGCCTCAAATTGCAACTTTCTTTTCTCAAAACTGGTTTCATTTTAAGACCCCCATATGAAGATGTGACCAAGAATTTCCTAAAGACCTCATTGGAAGCATAAGTGCTGCAACTTATGAAGTGTATTGCTTGGTGATAAACAGCAGCTACCATATTGACTTTTTGCAGTTATCCCAACTAAAGCATCACAAAAGGAAAATGAATAGACATACTCAAAGACCAGCTAAATTGCAGAAACAAAGCAAGTAACTGCATTTCATACATACTCGGATGAACTAATGGACCGTTTTAAAAGGAGAAATTATGATAAGTTCATGATCAACTAGTAAAAATAATTTGATCGATAGCTAACAGAAATGCTTATCAGCGAATAACTTTAGACTAGAATTGTGCTATCATACATGCTATATAGTTGATCATAAATGTTCGAAGTCATTTTAACTTAGAACATGAAGAAAAATTTTCCAAATCGATAATGTGGTCAAATACATAAGCAGAACTTTAAACAGATGCATTTAAATAGCTCAAATACATAAAAGCGTTACAAAAAAAAAAAAAAAAAAAAAAAAAAAAAAAAAATGTCGATTCCATATGTGAGTTAACAAAAAGATGATCATACCTATTTGTGATCAAAGTGGACCTTTCTAGAACTGTTTAAAGCACTTGGAATTAAAAGAATGGAAATAGAAAGAAGATCATACATGTGAACGCGGAGATCTCAAAGACCAACTGCCGGAGGTCGCTGTCATTCTGTAACAGTTAGTTGCGACGTCGTTTCCTGCCTCCAGCGACTCTTCACAGCAAGTTGCTCGTGTTCAATTTGGGCTTGCTTCATTTGGGCCTTTGTCCATGGGCCGTCTACATGATTTTGTTAAGATTTACAGCCACCTTCGTTGTTTTATTTATGGTCATAATCCAAAAGGTTTTGGAATTAGTATACGAGGTTTGACGGAAGAACTTTATAAGTTTTCAAAAACTGAAAATACAGATCAAGAGATTGATTTCAATTATTTGTGGAAACATATTAATTGGTCGAATCCTCGATAAAGGAAAGAGATGTTGTGTATCCGCGGAATTAATTTGAAAAAATAATAGGGATATGCAAGAACAAACAATTTTTAGCGGAAACATTCCTCTGATGAATTCCCTACGAACTTGCAGTTAAGAAAGTAGAAAATGACACTAGATAACCACTCTAAAAGGCTGTTATTTAGGAATTAGCCAGTGCGTCCTGAATTTCAGTTTTTCAGTTTAATTTTTCAGGACAAAAATATCCTAAGTTGTCCTGAAGTAAAGATTTGTAGTTTAAAATTTTAGGACAAAATAAGTACTGGCAAATCTCTAAACAATATTATTGAGAATGGTTATATGTGCACTTGCCCCGTTAAGAAAAGTAAACGGTGAATCCAATGGATATTTCTACCTAGTAATCCTACCATAGTCCCAATGGTGTCGTCATTTTATTACATTTTAAAGTTTGCACCATGTTTTGCTTCTTGGCACAAATATTACTTGTTGATTAAATTTATAGCATCTTATACTAAATTAATACTTGTAAAATTGTTGGAGGAATCTGATAGAAAAAGATGGGCCTGAATCGGATGAATAGACTTGAGTATCTGACTGCCGTGATCCCCCATTTGAGTTCTTTATCAACATTGTTCGGAACTGAAAATGATAGACGAAAACTCTTGGTGCCAGTTGGTGCCAAAGCAGCGTGCTATCTTCCAATAAAAACTTACCCGCATCCTATGTTTATGCTTGATCATCTTAATTTACTATGGTCAAATCATAAATTACGGTAAGAATATTAACTATGATAAAATGATAGAGTGTAGATGAAGATATGTGTCATGTATTCATTTAATTGGTATAAACTCCGGCCGCCATATTATGAAGCAGATTGTACTCAAGTAAGGCGAAAGCTATTAGGACAATAAGCAAGATATATATGCCCCTCTTAATTTAACAGGTCTCACGAGTGGGATAAAAAGAAATGTACTGCGTATCTGAGGAGTTTCAAGACCAAGACAAGTTGTTTAATGTAACTCAAACTCTTCACTCAGCTCAAAATGGATGAAAATTTAGTCGTGGTAGAGAGTTCCGCTCTATTTTTCCTTTTTCCTTATGACTTTGCTTCTTATTGCAAGTTATCCTTGATACCAATATGAATTCCACAAGTAATATCATTTAACTTATGGAACCAGATATCATTATGCCCTTTAGGGTTCTTACAAGGTAATACGTTAGTAGGCACAAACAAGTAAAAACTCAGGAATTTACGATGGTAAAATTATATATTAACGAGAGAATGTATATTAATTGACTGCAGTTTAATAATAAGAGTGTGTGTAGAAACATGTATTGTACATTCATAGGATTAATATATATGCAGATAAGTTTTAACTCACAAACACTCCCACCCCCTAGAATGACACCAATCAAGGCTTTTCCCCCCTTGACTCACGTCAACTATAGGCACTTCAATAGGAAGGATGTGAATGGAAATGATCTATGGGGCAAAGATTTCGCTGGAATAAACAATTATTGGAGAGATCAGAAGCAACAATTTCAATCCTTTATTTAAAACTAACTTGAAGTGTAAGACCATGTAGTAACAATTTTAATGAGCCATTAAAATTTAACTCAAAGACTAAAAAACAACATAACACTTGGAAGTTGAACACCCAGATACAATAACAAAGAAAAAGTATGAAGTTTGATGCCTAAAGCATCATCAGCAACATCATAAGAATAAATATAAGCCCTAAACATCAAACAAAGATTCATAGTAAGAAGTCATTTGTTGTTGTTGTTCCTTCAGTATTGGTCCTCGGTCAATTGGTATTGCTGGAGGATCTGAGTGCAGGCGGAAAGAGGCTCATCGGAGAGGAAACCCATGTTGTTGGCGTAACGGACATCAGAGGTCATGCCATTGTTGCGGGTGAGGATGACACGGGCACGGTCACGGCCACCATTGGGTTTGCCACATCTTTTATCAGAGCTCTCGACGAGGACAACATCGCAGACATCGTCTCCACAGTCACGGTTGACCAAGATGTTGTATTCACCTTGTGAGTTTGTCACACCACCAATTGTGTATGTGATTTCGTTGGTCACCCTGTGTCTGCACTCAATTTTAACCTTGGATCCTGTCCAACATAGGCACGATTTATCAAACTATAATTCGAATGTCGATTCCATAGCTTGTAAAAAAAGATCATTTTCTTGAGCATTCGGTACAAAAGTGTGAGAAGAATCTGAACGTCCAATCTAAAATCCTTTTTTTTATAACCGTGGTGTCTGCGCCAGCTTGCGCGCACCTAAACTATTTCCACGGGATACCTGCCGCCACCTTCCACCAGCAACAGGTACCAAGTAATTCTACCTACCAAGCTTGAATAGATGGGAAGAAATCACCTAGTGTTTTTGTCTCTGCCGGGGTTACATCCAATCTAAAATCTTAAGATAATTGGTGGAGTAATTAAGGGCCATTTAGACTCTTTTGGAAACTCTTGAGCTAACCTATGAGGAATAAGTGTAACAACCTCTAACTTAGTGATTAGAAACATGAACATGTTGGAACAGTTCCATTTAGGCAACTAAGTACATACTATAAATGGCGCGGGCATAGGCAATTGATATATATAGTTACAAAATAAGCTAATGTGGAAAGAAATAAACATTCCTTCAAAACATTAACTCAAGAAATCTTTAACTAGAAGAAGATTAAAAGCACAAGGACATGAGTTCTTCCTATTGTTTCTTGAACTGTTTTATAGTAGACAAATATAATATCACTTACTGGCAGTAGATCTACATCCTAGATCTGCAAATGGGAAGTCAAGAAAAGACAGAAACTTGAACAGATCTTGAAAGTGGGAATAATCAAAGCAAAGAACAGGGAAAATGCAGAAAGATAACGAAAAGTGGGATTCATTGTTTACCAGCAAGGTACTTGGTAGCTTCGGTCTCAAAGCCGCAGCGGCAAGTGTCACAATAACATTTACCCTTAACAAGGAAAGGGGAAGTGGCAGCTGCCAAAGAAGCAAAGAGTAAACAAAGAGCAACGAATGCAACCAATCTTGCCATTTTTGGAACACGTAAGAAATTTCTCTTACTTTGCTTCTTCTTCTTCTTGTTGTTGTTGAAGTCGTAATGAGATAAAATTAAGGAAATGAGAGGAAAGTGGGAAGTGAATATAATGGAGAAAGGCGTCGGTGGATGGGCTGGCAAAGAGAAGTAAAGTCACATGGGGGCATGAGCATCAAATGAATTTCAACAATAAAGAAAAGCAACAAAACAAAAGCGCGTCTTGCGCCAATCTTTTCTTTATTTCTCAACTGGCATTGCTATTCAATTCAATGCTTTCATTAATTTCGGTCCGTGGGTTCCACCTGCCCCCCTTCTCCTTACGCGGAGATCTGTGTTCAATTTTTGAGTTACTTTTACTCTTCTTTTTTTTGCTAGGAATACTTTTACTCTTCTACTACTACTAGTAGTGCTATTTCCTTGTTATTTTTCATTTAAGTTTACTTAACTACTGGGGTGAGTTAAGATAATGTTAGCTGACTACTGATAAATACTACTTTCTCCGTTTCAATTTATGTGAACCTGTTTGACTGGTCACGCAGTTTAAGAAAAAAGAAGACCTTTGGACTTTGTGTCCTAAATAAATCAAAAAGAGTCTAGAATATTTGTGTAGCTGTAAAAACTTTTCACAAATGGTACAATTGGAACTTTAAGCTAAATTATTTTCAAATTTAGAAAGGAGTCATTCTTTTTGGAACGGACCAAATAGAAAATAGGTTCACATAAACTGAAACGGAGAGAGTAGTTTCAAGGTACGCATTGCGCATGTGCTCTATCTCAATGAGTACTAATTTATTTAAAATTTATGTTTAAAAAATAAAATAAAAGTATAAGTTCTTGAAGATGATCACATATATTAATTGTGTATAATAACTCAATAAATAAAGAAGGTTTCATAAAAATCTTCAATGATAAGTCAATAATTCAACTTAAAATTTATTTCGGTTTAATAATATTATAAGTTTAAATTTACAAGTTATCATACTTCCTTTTCAGTGTCGGCAAGAATACAAGTCCCTAAAAATATAAATGGTGCTAAAGGATAGAACTTAAAATATATATTCAGGCAACTAATAATCTACGACTTTTATAGGATCGCAAAATTAAATTAAATAGCAATGAAAATAAGAAAAAATTAAAAGAATACTAAAGCAAGCTTGTGAGAGAATTTATAATTGAAAGAAGACTCATCCAGGACATATTATTTTAGAGAATGTCTTAGAATTAAAATTTATCTCGCGTAATTAAGTGCATGATCTATATAAAGTAAAGTTTTAATATTTTAAAGTTCTAAATATTAGGACTTTCGGTCAAAATAAGACAAAACAAATATATAAAACTTTTATTACTTTAAAACCTCTAAAAATTATAAAAATAATTAAATGAAGTTTTTTTTTAATAATAATTAACATTAATTTGGAGGGACTTCAGATTTTCTTTTTTGTTTATAAGGATCAAGTTTGAAATGGAAAAAGACGTTAGTTTTAAAATTAGTCTTTTGTTGTAGGTAAACATTAATTCATTAATAGCATTTTATTAAATATTCTAGAATTAAAAATACAATAGGCACATTATCTCTTATTAATAAAAGGGAAGAAAAAATAAACATGGTAGAAGTATGTGTGTGGTTTTTTCTTTCTTTTAATGATTCTCTAAGGTAAAATTTCAGTAATTGATTTGAAGTCCTAAAAATTGGGATTACCTATTTTAAATAAGGAAGTATTTAATGCACAAAATAGAATTAATTTTGAAGCCCTTAATTTTAGGAAATAATTTAAATTACTAATTTATTCAATATATTATATATTTTTAAACAGTAAAAAAAGGTGACGATATTTTGCTAAAGGTTTTCGTGCTTTTAACATAGCATAACTTAGTACTACTTTTTTGAAGAGATCTATTCATTTTTTTTTACCATATACCTCCCTAGATCCTAGTTGTGAGATTTTCACTGGGTTTATTGTTGTAAAGTAGAGATGATGCAAATAGATTTCATTAAGAAACTTTATTTAAAATAGCACAATTGTAATTTAGAACTATATTTTTTGCTAATAGTGAAAATTGTTAAATAGAATGCAAAACCAAAAGGCGACAATTTTCTCTTACTAATCTTTCAAATTATTGACAAGATAAATATGACTTAAGTTTATATTGATTATAAATATACTTGCTTGGTTAATGTATTCTGCATTATTCAATTTACTTTCCAAGAAGTTGGGCGTGGATTTGAAGTACCCTGTAATAGTATTTTTATATAATACTCATTCACTATAAAAGTTAAATTTTTCTTAAAATCGATTTTTAAAGTTATATTTTACCTCTCTATAACAACTTTTACCTATAACAGTAACAACCATATTCATAGCAGAACACTCTTTCTAAAATTACCCTCTATAACAGCCGTATTGAATCTTTAAGATTACTAATAATAATTATAAAAATATGCACACAATCTTTTTCATTACAACAAAGTTTCTATCTTGCATAAGATATAAGATTTGAAGATTTGCACATGATATCTTTTTCACGGGACAAATTTCAAAAAAATGTTTAGATAGAAAACTTAACTCTTAGTCTCTTAGATTGTTTCCAAAAGAAAACTATGGGTACCTTTTTACTGAAAATTTGGAAATAAACATTCACCAATTCAAGCGTTATATTGCTAGTGAGATAATGAAATCTACGAAATAATTACTAAGTTCTTCCATCAATCTTAAAAGAATTTATTTTCTAGGTAGCTTTAAGATGTCTGTCTTAGAGTTCAAATCTTTATATGTTTAGTTATAAATTTATTAATACTGTATTAGCTTTCTTCAATATTTAACTAGTGAAATATACATATCTTTTGATTTTAAATTTTAATAATTTTCTAATCTTTAATATGTAACATTAAAAAATAAAAAATAATTAATATTTAGATTTTATTTATAACAACTAAAAATTAAATATTGTTATAGGTGTATAACAGTAATTCATTATAAAAATCAAAAAATTTAGGATCAAACAAAACTGTTATAGAGAGGATTTGACGTCATTCCGCAACAGCACCTCCCCCACCCCAAAATGAAAACAAACAAAACAATAGGGCAAAAAAGGTGTAGTGCTCACCAATTTCTTTTTATTGATCTTTTAAAAACAAATTCTTTTTTGGTAGCGTAGAGAGTTAGTACTTGCCAGATTGGCCGCTATAATCATTCAAAATTTTGATGTAGACCCCACATTTATGTAATTTCGGATGCCTCCTTACAAAAAAAGGAATTTAAAAACAAAAGGAGAACTTTCCCTAACTCATTCTTTGACGCTTGACAGATACGAAATTGATGAGAAAGAAACTACAAAAAACAAACCAAATAAATAAATAAATTGGATTTTTTTTTGTGTGTGTTTGGGGGTTCGAAGTAGGCGTTTGGACATACAAATTATAAATTTTGAAACAAAATAGTATTTGGTATTAAGTTGAAAAATAGTATTTAAAATTTGAAATTATGTTGGACATGTATTGCACTTGAAAAATGTTAAAGTTTTGCAAGTGAGAAAAAAAGTTTTTCTGAAAATTTTGAAAAAGTAGTCAAAAAATGACTTCTTAATTATTAAAAAACTCATTTTCATTTTTTTTTTAAGAACTTACAAAATTTTATGGACAAACATATTTTTCATTTTCTTTCTTTTTTTTTTTTGAAAACAAAGGAAACACTTAACGGAGTCTAAATTTACGGATTAACACTTAACGATATTATGATTGTGTCACCACATTGACAGTTTGACACGTTAACGAAATTTTTAGCTGGTCGATGTTTCATCAAAATAGTAATATGTGGCTGATTAGTGATATACATAAATGGCAAAACTACTTTTAAAAGCATTTATCCTCCAGAATACATTTTTTCTCCAGTAATATTTTTCTCTCTTTTCCCCCCTTCTTAATCTTCTTATAATGTATACTAAAGTTAATACATTGCGACACAACTAAATAAAATGTATAAAATGATAGAGAGAAATTAACATAACTAAATAGAAATCTCAATTCCATCTATAATTTAAATATCCTATTTAGTCAAAGTTTTACAAGTGATAAGATGCAAAGTGGGAACATTGTCATTTAATTTGATGTAAACAGTTACATGTGTAACAGCTAACTTCATGCATGAGAAATCTATTAAAATTTACAGTTTAGGTCAAAGATAGGGCAGATCCAAAAGCGTGCATTGGATTGCGGGTGACTTAAGCCTGTGAGGATTCAAATGATAATTGACAACACATAATTATTATTATTTTAATTATTTCTGTAATTTTGTTTCTCTGAAAAACTTATTATTGTGAATCCCCATATATAAAATTGCCGTAACAAACACGACTAAAGTGAATGGATCAATAACTTTTTTCAGCTTGCATTGTGAGGACTGGGAAACAGGTATGATTTAGCATAGAACCGAAAGCATGTGCATGACTCATATTATACTAATTTATCGTCTAAGTAATAAGTTAAAGTAAGAATATGTATTAAGTTATTAACTATGTGGATTAGTAATAATTATGTAGGTAAAATATGTATTATGTATTTGTTTGTTTGGTGCAAAACACTATGTGCGGATAAGTATTTATATGAACTTGTAGTTTAGTTTAACGTTTGAAATATAGATGAAATAGTGAAAAACTAATTCGAGGAGTATAAAATAATATAGGTTTTCACTTAAATTTTAACTTTTCTTTTTTCAAGTGAAGTTTCTGTCAAATTATATTTTCAACCTTCAACTAGTCTTATTAACTTTAACTTTAACCGTGAATAATTTTTTTCCGTTTAAACATCAACCAAATATTATCCAAACACTAATTTTCTAAAATTTCACTTTTACTTTGCAATCTTGGTCCATGAAATCATAGAAAATATGAAAACTCTATTCTGCCTAATGCTTACAATATACAATTAGTAGATCTGGATTATAAGTACCTTTGCGAAGTTAAAAAATAAATAATTCTGTTCTGAGAAATAAAATCAAAGAATTTTAAACTATATAAAAACAATATTTTCAAAATTAATAAAAACGTTAAGTATAGACAGAGTGCTTAAGTTCTTGTCTTTAGAAAGCTGACTGTGCTAATTCAGCTTTGTCACACCCATTCCTACCCAAAAGATATGTACTGCGGATTATTGTGGGTTAAAGAGTTTTTCTAATTAAAATGACAAATTTGAATATGGAGTATTTTATTTACAGAGTCGTCACTTGAAATTAATTTTTGGGTGTTACCTTTTATTTGAATCCCTATTCAAAGGAAGATTTAATTATTTTATTATTGCTCTGCGAAAAATAAAGTCTGGGTAAGAAATTCTGTTGACCGGGAAAAAGGTGTAAGGCATTCCTCGAATCCCGTAGTTCCAGCAGGGTCGCTTTTATCGACTAAAAATGGCTTGAATTAATTTTGGACAAACTGTATTTTATTGAATTTTCATATTTTACCTATCCGCTTTTAATTATGAAAATTATTAAAGAATGATTCGAATAATATTAAATTATCCTAACCGCACCACGCAAGCGAATGCGCGACCGAGACGAATTTTATTAATTTTGTCATAACTGGGCTACGTAAGCGAATCCGTAGTCATAACAAGGATTATAGTACGTTATTACTTTTGGAAAAATTACTACATTCGAAAAAATAAATTTTAGAATTTATTAAAAGTTACTATCGCGCTACGCAAGCGAATCCGCAATTATGGGGATTAATTAAATTAAAATTAACTAAAACTATTGGATATGGATGAAATTATTAAATTAAATTTTTTTTTTTAAAAAGAAAAATATCACGCTACGCAAACAGTCCATGAAGTTAAAGCTCGCTTACTAATTATCGAGCGTTTAAATTAATTAACTAGGAGGCGATTAAATTGTTTTAATTAGTTAAATAAAAAACTGATTTGAATTTATTATTTGGCGAAACATGGCACATGAGTTTGGACCAGCTTTATTCGTTTTGAGGAAATGAGCCACCTTCCTATTAAAAGAGAAGTAACCAACAGCTTATAAAAAGAATGGGCCAACAGCTTATTGAAAGAAAATATGGGCCAGTAGTTTATTAAGAAAATATGGGCCACCAGTTTATTTATGGGAGTTTTTCCAATGTATACTATAATAGAAATTTACTTATTTTTTTTTTTTAGCTTTTGTAGTTTTCAAAAAGTATTTAGATTTTTTTACGAACTGTGTATTCTCCTTTAAAAATCTCTCACCCCATTATTAACAGCTTCAATTAAGGGATTGAATTATATCCTTTCCTTTTTTCTCTACTCCTCTCCCTCCCTTTTCTTCTACGCTGATCTGGAAGCAACTTCTTTTTCTTCTAATATTATTTCACCAAATTTTTTCTTTCAATTTCTTGAAAACTCTATACAAGGTACTCGCTTTTGGTAGAAGAAGCCACAAGAAAAATACAAATGGACAAAAAAAGTCTTGAACCAAAAAAGAAGCTATACTCGCATAGAAATGGAAACAAATAAAAGGTTATTTTTTGTACGGTAATATTTTCGATCATATACAATTTTGAAGGTCCATCACAGTAATTATAGGAAATCTGAAAATTTTCTACCTATATACGTTACTACTCTAAAAACTAATATAATTCTGACACAAGATTGTATTGTACTTGTATCAGTGTTGTATTAAGTATCCTTTCATGTATTGATACATCAATACAATTCAGATACAAATTTGATACAATCCTGAAAGAATTCTTACACAATTCTGATACAATTACGATACAACTTAAAATCAATTCTAAACTTAAACTGATATAATATCGTATTATATTTGTTTTAGTATTGTATCATTTATTGTTTTAGGTACAAATTGTAGTACAATTATGATACAATCGTGATACAATTCTTAATTATGATACAATTTTGATCTTTATCTTTTTCAAGTTTCAATCTAAAACATCCACCTAGAACCAACTCTAAACTTAAATTATGATACAATATTGTATTATAATAGTATTAGTATTATATCTGAATTGTCTTAAGTATTGATGTATCAAATACAATTCAGATACAATGATGATACATTTATCATACAATCGTAATACAATTCCGAAACTTCTTCTTCGTCGAGTTTCAATCTGAAATTCTGCCTAAAACCAATTTTAAACTTAACCAATCTCCCTTAAAATTGAGATATGAATCTTAAAGGATATTTTTAATCGTTTTCAAGAAGACCCAATCCAAAGAAATCTCAAATTTATAAAATTCGGATATCTAAGTTTCGAAGCTTTTTAATGGTATGTCAATGGCAAACCCCTCTACCTGCAATTTCAGAGATAATGTCGATGGGTTTGTCAATAGTTGAAACTTTTTTATGGTTGTTGGTGGAATTGATTTAGAGAAATATATGATGCTAAAATTTAGATGATGATAGTTTGATTTGTATGAAAGAGAGAGAGAGAGATTTGTTGATTTGTATGAAAGAGAGAATGACTTTAAAATCTTTTGAAATTTGGAAGAAAATCATGATTGGAGACTAATTAAGCTGATAGATGGGGATGAGGACATACAGTTACAAATTAATCCCTATATTTAAAGGATCCTTCTTTTATCATGATTTTGTACATAAATAGGAAATATAGATACACAATATAATTTTTAAGGAACATAAAGAAAAGTAATCAATAAGTTTCTAATATAGTATAGCTAGGTAAAAATCCCTTTATTAATATTGGCATTGGGCCAATATGCATTTTATTAAACCCAGCCCAATATGTTATGATTCAAGACTAGCCCCCATGTATGAAGGTCTAATGTGACCCCTCTTTTTTTTTTTTTTCTTAAATCTAATTTCATTTGTGCACACTATTCCCTAGGCCCAATTCACTCAGCAAGAGTAATCAGTGGCCTCTTAATTTCTTCAACTAAATTTGCTCACAGTCCACGTGTCAAAATTAAATCCAAGATATTCACTTGGATAAAATAGCTATCTTCTGTCATTCAAATACTAACAAACACTCGAGACTAATTGTCTGATTCATGTCTCTAAATTAATAACATGCTAGCCATGGAAGATTCGCAAAAAGAAAACTCATTTTTTCACTTAACAATTATAAAGTGGAGCGATGGAAACTTCTAAATGCTCAATTTTGCTTAAACTGACACAATAGAAAGAAATAGGCAAAGAGGTTGTCTCCTTTAATAAAATAGCTTCATAATTCAAATGGGACTTTATCAATGTAAAAGGGATATTATGATAGCAAAGACTCAAACAAACTACCAGTATATTGGAACTCCAAAATTAAGAAGAAACAAGAGAAAGATATTCACATCCAATCCATAGTGGTCAGTCTTATGGTATCTTATCTTTGCAGTAACTAAATAAGACTACAATGTGGTGCTTCAGCTAACATGTAAGGAGGAATAGCAATTTCAAACTAGCAGTTATACATTCACATGGTTGCGTCATGCATACTACGTTAAAACACTTAAACAAATGGCCAAATGAATTCAGCTCTATTCCAACAGTCCAGACATGTTCAAATCTTGGTTTATTGCTACGAAAATCTGCATTACAAAGGTTCAAAAGTTACTTCAAGAGCCGAAGTACGATACAACAGTGAAAAGCGAGCAGAAACAGCAACAGAACAGCAAAGAAACAGCAGTAAGATGAACAACCCGAAAATTTTAAAGTAGCAACCCAGAACCAACTCTCAAAGACTTATCTTTTTGAAAGAGTTTTCACTTTAAGAAACATTCACAAAGCTCACAATTTCAGCTTACTAATAGATATTTTTAGCTGTTACTTTTTTTACTCTCAAGGTTCTCTTTTTAGAGTATCAAAAGATGTCTTCTTAATTATCATCGAGTGTGTGTGTGTGTGAAGTGTGGGAAGAACATACCCTTACATAGGCAAATAAAGTCAAGTTTTGGACAGATTTTGGTTTACCAAAAGTCTGTCAAACTGTCCAAAAGGTGAAAGGACGGCCTGAAAATCTGCTATAGCAGAAGCAAGGAGAAAAAATATCATTTCAGCCACCCTACTAGTAAAAAGTAGGCTACTAGTACCTTATTTTATGATAAATTATCTAAACTTTCAGATTTTAACAACATCAATATCACCCTATTGATTTTGAACCAAATCAAACTCAAATAACTAAGAATTGACAAAATAGAAACAAGACTTTAAACGGAACTAAAACTTAAACTAACATAGAACAAATAACTAAATTCACAAGCTAGCACTCAAAATAGAAATTAGACGAGTATCGTTAACAATCGGACGACGGCGTTCAACAACTAAACAATCAACTAACTAAGTAAACGATTCGACGATACTAAGATCAGTTTGGTCGATGACAATCTAATAAACAACTAGGCTAAATAGAGATTACTAATTTAAATAAACCTAACTTGAGACTCTAGTTAACAAACAACAAACCAAACACAGAAAAATCAGAAATTACCCTAGTTATATAGAAAAAAATCAAAAATTAAGTGAAAGGATGACGATTATACCGAACGAGCGTGCTTGAAACTGTTCGAGCCACGAAAAGACGCTTGAGATGCCAAGAGGCGGCTGTCCGACTCCGAAACGCATGTTTCTTTCAGGCAGACGCTAAAACGAAAGGGTTTCGGCGTCTTGCCAAAAAGAAACGAAGGTCTTTGAGTCGATAATAGCAAAAACAAGGTTCGGGGTATTTGGTGGTTGGCGAACGACAGTAGAGGTAGAGGCTGGGGCGGATCCACCCTTTGACTACCGGGTGCTGAAGCACCCATTAATCCCGACGCGGACTCTATATAATTATATAGAAAATACAGGGAATATTGATATAAAAAACTAGCTAGCACCCATTAAACAAAAAGTGTTATGGGTGCTTTGGTTAAGAGGTGAGAATAGAATGCACAACTATAAAGTGGTTAGGGATCGATTCTTGCTTGAACCAATTTTTTTATATGGTGCGAAATAATTTTAAAAAAAATACTTTGGCTGCCAACCAAGTTTCAACTATTTCTCTTTCCCTTTTTATTCTTTTCCTTTTTGACTTCTTGAGGGCCAGCCAAGTGCCAACTAAGTCAGATTTGCATCAAACTTGGCCACTTGTTTATTTGCTAATCAAATTGACTCTCATTCTTCCTGTTGCTACTGCTTCTGTGGAACGATCTTTCTCATCCATGAACTACATAAAAAATAAGCTTCGTAACAGCATTGGTGATGAATTTTTAAATAGTTGTTTAGTTTGCTATGTAGAGCGTAAGATATTTGCAACCGTAAGCAATAATGCTATTATCGATCGTTTTCAACATATGAAAAGTCGTCGAGCACAGTTGTAACTTGTGACTAGATATCTTTTTCTATAAAATAACATTATTAGTAGTTCATTGTGGCTAGTGAATAGAAGTCTTTTTTTGCTAATGATAAGATTAACCGTAGTTTTTCTATTAATATTTTTACAACTGTATTTAGATAGACGATAGTTGTGAACTTATACTATATGATGGGTAGAAACTTTTCGCTTGAGAGAATGAGCACCCACGACCGTAAAATCCTGGATCCGCCACTGGGTAGAGGTCGGCGGTGATGAGGCTTTTGAGGATTTGAGTTGGATATATGGAGAGATGAGGAGAAAATGAGGAGATGGTGCGATTTTGGCGAGGATTGGAGGCGGTGAGCGGCAGCGGCAGTGGTGGCGACGCGATTAGGGTTTGGTTTTGCCATTTTTGGTAGGGATTTGGAAGATTTGGGTTGTGGATCTAGAAAGAGAGTGAGGAGAGGAGGCCGTGGTGTGAATTGGGGGTGTTTGGAAGCCGGCCGCCGCCGGTGGGCGACTTTCGGCGGCGGAGCAGGACGGCGGTGGGTGGAGCGGCAGAGAGGAGAAAGAGAAGAGAGAGGAAGAAGAACGGGGGGAGAGTAAAAAGATTAATGGGGCAAAATTTTGGCTAAACTAGGCTTCAAATACCTAGGGTGGGAAACTGTCATGATCCAATTTCCACTATAAATCGTGATGGCGCCCAACGTCGTCGCTAGGCAAGCCAACGATGAACTAGCCATGTATTTATTCTTTTTAACATTTTAGAAATAGTTTATTTTTAATTATTAAATAAGTGAGAGGTGAGAAATTTAATAAAAATAAAGTGTGAGCAATTATAAGGACAAGTGAGGTGAAATAAATACTCAAAAAATTATCAGTTGTTTACTAGCATAATTTCAAGACCTGATGTCACAAGTGTATGAGCTACTAGTAGAATATTATAAATATTAACTAATGTCTGAAGTAAAGTAGACAGAAAGTATATGTAAAAGAGAGACTTCAGGTGCTGCAGAACAGACTCGGAAGCAGCTCACCACTAAGTCTCGAAGTATCAAGGGTGCGTGCTGGGTTGACTACCGGATGCACCTGGCTCAGATCCTGCACGGTTAGTGCAGAAGTATAGCGTGAGTACATAAACAACATGTACACATTAAGTATCCAGTCTAAACTCGAAGAAGTAGTGACGAGGGATGGACTTCGACACTTACTATGAGCCAATAATAAAATACAGAAATTATAAACATGTATGGGACATGAAAATAATAATAATAATAATAATAATAGCAATAATAGTAGTAGTAGTAATAATAATAATAATAATAATAATAATAATAATAATAATAATAATAACAACAACACCACAATAACAAGCAGTGAATTAAATGGTTCCTTAACCGATGATAAATTCCAAGAATTTCTCTAGCGAACACCTACTAATCCCAATTCAATTTTTGTCATTAAATAAATTATAACCTCACAAGCCATGAAATAATATCAAGTGTAATTAGGTTCCGGGTATTATCACGCACGATTTATGCCGAAGTCGTACGGCCCAATTCAAAAATATATCGTGTGCATTGCCGAGGGTCGAACGATGTGAACCATAAATGCATTTATTAACCTGCCGAGGCGAACGGCCTGCTCCCATGGAAATAGAGAAGTTTATTTCGCTCGCGAATTACTTGCGATGCGAGTGAACATGAATTTCTCAGTGTTATTATATATTCCTCAATTTTTCCAAAAATAAAAAATCTCAAGGCCAAATACATGAACATCCACCAAAACTTGTCACGATTTTCCAGTTAAACACCTTAACTGAAAATGTTTTCTAGTAGACATTCAAACTACCATCAAAGTGTGTCTGTTGGACACTAAAATCCCAGTTCCAAAAAAAGATTAGTGTGTGAAGATCAAACGCTTTTTATGTGGCAGGGTAACGAATTAAAGAAATCCACATCAATTAAAAGAAATCCACTTTGAATTTACTAATTCCCACAACTAGACCCACTACCTCCCTCTTTCCTTGGCACTTCTTCTCCCCTGCCATCATTCCCGCAACGGAGTTGTATCGCCCCTTTCCCCTTCTCTAGTTACCACGTTCTTCAAGGAAAGAGAGTTGGATGGCTTTACTCCTCTTTTCGATGCTCGGCTATCGAAGTTAAGGATTTCAGATGTAATTTGGATTTGACATTGGTTTGTGTTACGACTTAAAATTCAACTAATTATGATGACATCTAATCCAATTTGCTAGATAAGCCAGTTAACAATCAATCAGTTCAAATGATATTTATTAAGAAAAGAAATGATAATACAACAGAACTATTATACAAAGAATTCTCAAGGACTGGTAGTACAAGTCATGAGCTTCTAAGATTTAGAGTTTACAAAGCTAGTATAAAATAAATACATCATTTGTCCGAATTATACATAAACAAATTTTTCATAAGTCTAGAGCTACCATGAACAAGAGGCAGTTGTAACCAGAGCACAGGTACGTCTTCAATGCTAGATCCCGTCATACATAGCAATGTCAGCATCCAAATCTGCACGCAAGGTGTAGAAATATAGTATGAGTAGAACCAATCCCATGTACTCAATAAGTAACAAACCTAACCTTAGGTTGATAGTAGTGACGAGCTGAAAAAAGGGTCAGAGTCCAACTACAATAACCAGTAACAGTTCATAACAATATAATAAAAATGGTACACAAAGTAACTCAGAGATTATGATGCTCAACTCATTCACAGTTATGGAAAATAGACATACTTTTCAAGTATAACAATAAATCCCAAATCTTTCACCGAAAACACCAAAAATAGGAGTAAGTTTGAAAACTGTGATTTTTCCCAAACACTTCCAACAACAGGTAAGATGTTTTTTTATCAAGTGGCATGAGGAAAGTACATCTCTATGCCTACATGACAATGTATGCATGCCAACTGTAATACAATGCAGTGGTAAAACCATATGCATATTCTCGATGTATTAATGCACTCAGTCCTCCCAATCACTCAATCCTCACAATCACTCGGTCCTCACAGCAACTCAGCCTCACAGCCACACAATTCTCCCAATTACTCGGCACTCGCGCTCGGTACTCGCACTCAGTAGGTACCTGCGCTTGCTGGGGGTATGTACAGACTCCGGAGGGGCTCCTTCAGCCCAAGGACTATAATAAGACAATCATCACGTAAACCAATAACTCTGCTGCGTCGTGCAACCCGTTCCAATCATAGATCAATAATACTTGCTGCAACGCGCAACCCGATCCCATCAATATCCTCACAATCAGGCCCTCGGCCTCGCTCAGTCATCAATCTCTCCTATCTCTCGGACTTACAATGTCATGAAAAACAGCCCAAAAATAATGATGTGATGTATCAATAAATAGTAACAGAGACTGATATATGATATGCATATGAATGCGTATGACTGAGTATGTAATTGCAATGTAAGTAAATAACTCAACAATAGAAATGACCTTAGTCGGTCTATAAGCCATATGGTTTCTAACATGGATCACAACTCAATTACTCTAGCACGTAGAGATTGATGCAGGACAACCTGATCAAGCTACGTTCATGCCATCAATGTTGGATAAGACAAGAAAAGGTGTTGGTTAGCCTTGGAGAAGAGCCAAGCGTCCACACATCTTGTGTTGGACGAAATATTTGTTGATTGTGTACATTGGTGTTTATGTTGTATTATTGTGTAGTTATTGAAGACACCAATTCTTACTTGTTTTGGAGTCATGCGTGACTAGTTCTTAAACTTAGCCTTTTTGTTAGTTATTTGTTTCCTAGTTGATTTAGGTTAACTAGTTATTCTTTTCCTAGTTGATTTAGGTAAAGGCTCAATCTATATAAGCCTAAAGACTTCATTATTTTCAGCACCTTACAATATTTTTATAAAATAAAATCTGCAGCACTTTGCTCCCAAATCTCGTGTGACTTTTAACTTGTCCAATTTTGGTGTGATTCAAAATTGAACTCGTTCTTTTTTTGATCGAACAATTTGCAAGACCATCGTTGTCTTGAGGGTTATTTGTATAGTATAGGTACTCCGTGACTTCATCAAGAAGGTAAGTACACTAGTTCCTACTTGTTATCTTGATAGTTCATTGAGCGTCTTGCTTCTATCCTTTATCTTGTTTTCTACGTTTTATATTGCATAAGAGATTTCATATTCAAATAAGATTAGGTAACTATACAGTACCACAAAAATTACCGAGTCACAATTCACATGGTGCACGCCCACACGCCTGCCACCTAGCATGTGTGTCACCTCAATACCAAATACATATCACGTGTATTCGGGGGTTCATATCCTCAACACCGAGTTTAGAAGTGTTACTTACCTCGAACAAGCCAAATTCAATACCGAGGAAGTCAAGCGATGCTCCAAAAATGCCATCTCACGTGTACCGACCTTCAGACGGCTCGAAACTAGCCAAAAGCAACTCAAATACATTAAATAAAGCCCAATGAAATAATTTCAAATGATAAAGGTCGAGTCTTTAATCAAAAGTCCAACGTCAACAAAAAATTTAAATCCGGGCTCGCGCCTTGGAACCCGACAAAACTTACAAAATCCAATAACTCATTCAATTACGAGTTAAACCATACTAGTTTCACTCAAATCCGACTCCAAATCGATGTTCAAAACGTGAAAATTCACTTTATGAAATTTTTGACAAAAGCCCCCAAATTTCACTATTGAAATCATCAACCAATTGCCAAAAATAAAGATAGATTCATGAAATATAATAAAAAATGAGTAAAGAACATTTACCCCAATCCATGTGGTGAAAATCACTTCAAAAATCGTCCAAATCCATGCTCCCAACTCAAAATATGACCAAATGAACAAACCCTTGATTTATATGCTTCTGCCCTGCTGTTCTGTCTCGATTCTCATGGAAAATAATCCCGAAACTCACTTTTGATACCTCCAATGGATTCCTTGTGAAATTCCAGTCAATTTAGGCTTTTGAATCACTCCATTTGACCTTATAATGAAGGAGATATGTTAGTTTTAATATTTGCAAATAGTGCAGATTTTTAAATACGAATTTAGCGACAATTTCGTAATTAATCTGAAAAATCTGGCAACTCAATTCTTAGTAAAATGACCATAAATTCCTAATACGACGGAGAAACTTGATGATTTCAGTTGCTATAGTTCCAAAAGTACGATACGAATTTAATGCTTCTATCAAAACAAAAATTGGAGCTCATTTGCTTAATATGGTACCACTTATGCTTGAAGAAACGACGTCGAAACATAAAAAACGAGCGCAACACAACACAAAAACTCACCCGAACCCCTCGGGACCCCATTCGAACATACCAACAAGTCCCATAACATAACATATACTAAAAAGCCAGATTTGGTCAACTATTCCAACTTAAAGCTTCAATAATGAAATTCATTCTTCCAAATCGATTCCGAATAACCTGAAAACCAAAATCAACGATTCACACAAGTCATAATACATCATACGGAGCTACTCATGCCCTCAAACTACCGAGAGAAGTGCAAATGCTCAAAACGACCGATCGGGTCGTTACATCCTCCCCCACTTAAACATACGTTCGTCCTCGAACATCCCAAGAGTCGTTTCCAAGCCATCGCCGTGTAACCTTACCATGCACATATCGGGGATGATTCCATGTCACCCTATTCCATATAGGCCCGAAAACACAACATAGCTGAAGATCATTACTTCAACCTCAGCCCGTAAATCACATAATCCAATTTCTACACCTGAAATTTCCTACAAGACCCGAATCTCGCTTCCACACACTGTATGAGTCTGAAACAAGCTGTATCAAGCCATAAATCATAACCCAATATGTAATCACATGACATACTACACGACTCGCATACTCGTGCAAAATTTCCGATCACAGCAGCTGCTCAAAACAATCCAATACCGGTAATAAACCTCATATCAAATAAAAACTCGTTCTAAAATCTTTGTGCACTGCCGGTGATGAAAGAAACACTCAGAAACTCCTAACCACTCATCATATCAACAAGCCATGGAGCTCCCTCTCCTTCGACAAGAACTATAGCCAATTTCTAAGCAGATCAGCGACATTGTCCTTTCAAATATACCGCAATCAAATCTGATAGCACCCATTCTAGGTCCGACGACATCCTCTTATCAAATACAAGCTACTCTACTGACATGCCGCACCAATACTACACAGAGCTACAAACCGTGCAATCCATGCACCAATACGTAACAATTCAAATGTACTCAATCATGGAAAATGACTTAAATGAGAGAACTGTCCCGCAAGTTCAACAAATACCACCACAACCGTAATGCCATGAGTCCATCATACACAGTAGAACTACGACACATGAATTTGACATAAAGGATCATATCTCAACATAACTCCATTGCAATGCGTGACCTCGTTCAAACACTGTCCATATGGAATACCTCAGGCCACTTGCGCAATATCAACAGCCATGCACAATTCGACCTCAAGTACCCAAGGTGCATGACCATAACCACGGAGGAACCAATAACACAATACCATAGTCCAGAAAGAGCATAACCAAATGCGCAATCAATCATTCAACACCCTAATATCCATCTCGCTCAAATTCTGCTATATGGCCCAAATAGGACCGCACCATGTGTGCCTGTAACCAACGGATCCCAACCCCTCATATCATAGAATGGTAACTCATAGGATATCTCAAAACACGAATAAGCTCAACTCTAACCGATTGGCACATCCCTCAACAGCAGTAGTACGGAATCAACCAGTCCGACCCGGTGTAGAATACACATCCTCATTGGGCCTACCAATATACCCAAATCCACTCTGGTCACCCATAAATAGATACATAACCCTCTGAAAGTCCACAACGACTGAACCATAACATATACTAGCACCTGGCTAAGCTTTGGCCACATCTTCACATTCCACAACCACGAAACGATCTGTTTCTAAGACTTTTTGGTCTCCAAGTCCATAGAACAAATGAATCACCATATCCGATCCAACTCCACCACCCGAATGTCTGACATATCTCTCATACACTATCATCCCACCAGGAATACTTATATAATTCTTCCGTGCCACATAACAAAATCTGAATATCAACAGTCGATCAACTAGGCGAGTACCGCAATACCAATATAGCATCCGTAAGTCTTAGCACAATGCGCTTTCTGAAATGCACCCTTCTCAGGCTATACCAAGTAGTTATAGTATTCATCTAAACATCGAAACCGTCCATGTTGTTCAAAATTACGACCTCCAATCCAAAACTGAACCGCCACCTTGTACATGCAAATCTCAATCTCACACCACGCGCCGCCTCTATTAGGCCACCATATGCAAACACGAGAACCTCATTATCAACTCTGAGTCACCAGCAGAATACATACTCGATCAGTCAAAAACTTTCCATTTGATCCCATCTAGGAGAAATCACAATACGCTCCTCACGCTCCTCAAGCCGGTTGAAAATATCCATCTCAAATCGTGGTAGAAACCATCGAGAACTCTTTAAAATCCATTTGCTCATAACCAAGACATCATAACTGAATCTCTCTAACTCAAACACGCCACGCAGGTCGCCGAACCCAATAATATTGCCACAAAACACCGGTAAGGCCTCACCTCATCATAAGATCCAAAAGAACCAAGCATACCATAACCATACTGATCCAACCTACTACCAAGTTGTCCTATTTCCTCCGAGTTCCTCCCCAATCACTTTCAAGTTGACACTTCTCCTTGCCAAAACACCACGATCGTTACCCAAAGCTCACCACAAGAGATCCAAGAATAAAACCACACCGCCCTAAGGCCCATAAGCTGTTGTATTCCCTCTTGAGCACCCCAAAAGTACCACAACCGAGACACCCACTCTGAAGAGACCCTATGTGAATCTAAAGTCGTTAGCTTCACCTTCCTGATACTGAAATGTATAATCCATAATGATATAGAAATACCACGAGTCTCGACACCATCCAATGTAAATATCAATTCTAGCCATATACAAATCCTGAAAATTCCCAATTGCTACATATAACTCCCGAATCCATTAGAACCTTCTCGAGAGCCATCCACTCTACTCAAATCTAAATTGCACCGCCCGACGAGCCGAACGACCTATGCCCCATTAGCACGACGAACTCTAAAGAAGTAATCCACACCTCTAAACAACCAAGTAAATTCCTATTCCATGTGCACTACATCCCTTATGAATAACCACTCAATCATTCCATGATTCACATATACCCATAGAGTGTAATACAACCCACATCCAAAAATTCCCTCACTCGAGTCATCCTTGATCTCAACCTCTGCAAGCTATAACTGATTCACAAGTACACCTGAAACCGAAACCAATAGAACACATAACCGTGCAATCAACTTATCGATAGCAGACTCCCCCACTTGGCTCAAAGCCATGGAATAAAACATCTGATAACTTACAATAACCATGCCCTATTACTGCCATAACACCACCGTGAGGTTAAACTAAATCCTTCATAAACCCATGTAACACAATCCATATAATACTTCAAGTCACTTGCAAATCTCGCATTCATCCTCATAACATTCAGGTCAACTATTACAACCGATCCAACTCAAATATAACCCCACTGTTTGAATAGGAAGCTTCCACACAACATCATAAGGATCACACATCCGTAGATTATCATGCAAGTTATAATCCACTTGCTTAGCCTTAAACTGACATCTCTTTATACCCTTTCGCAGCCACCACTACTACGCCATCACCTAATCTTCCTGAGTATGAACTCATTAATAAGACATGAGAATCTAATTTGTGCCACAATTAATCAATATGAAAAATTCCACATTACGATCATAACTTGAGACAATACGTCACATCAGGATAGAAATAAAGTACCCAATAGTCCTTTCTACATCTCAAGCAACCTGTTCTCGTCACATTCAATCCATTGAACACATCCGGCAGTCACATCATACTCATCATATAGCCATCCAACTACTCATCGAGCCACAAATTCCACTCATAGGTACACTAATGGACTTATAAGTCCAAAAGCACGTGCTCACACAACCGAAATTCCTGTGCTCGAGTTACAATCAAATCCCGGCCTCAAGTCCTCCATACTGGTCCATCAATCAGCACACAAAAATCATATCCCGCACCTCATCCATGGAATCGCAAACCATTGATGTACAGCTGATACCGAGCGATCACATGCGCATACGAGTGCATGGAAGGAATTCAAAGAGTTATGTTTCAAGCCGAATCAATGCCGCATGATAAGGAAAGAAAGATGTAAAGTTTATCCTAAATGTCCTATAGCCTCTCGAAGATAGGTGTGGACGTCATCATACCGGTCCGCAAGACTCTACTAGACACTAGCTCATGACTCGTAAAACCTATGAACCTAGAGCTCTGATACCAACTTGTCACGACCCAAAATTTAACTAGTTATGATGGCACCTAACCCAACTCGTTAGGTAAGCCAGTTAATAATAAACCAATTCAAATGATATTTATTAAGAGAAGAAATGATGATACAACTGAGCTATTATATAAAGAATTTTCAAGGACTGGTAGTACAAGTCATGAGCTTCTAAGATTTAGAGTTTACAAAGCTAGTGTAAAATAAATAAATTATCTGTCCGAATTATACATAAACAGATTTTTCATAAGTCTAGAGCTACCATGAACAAGAGGCAGCTATAACCGGAACGTAGGGACATCTTCAATGCTAGCTCCCATCATACGCAGCAATGTCAACATCCAAATCTGCACGCAAGGTGCAGAAGTATAGTATGAGTACAACCGACCCCATGTACTCAATAAGTAACAAACCTAACCTTAGGTTGAAAGTAGTGACTGGTGTTAGAAGGGTCAAAGACCAACTCCAATAACCAGTAACAGCTCATAACAATATAATAAAAATGGTACATGAAGTAACTCAGAGATATGATGCTCAGCTCATTCACAGTTACGGAAAATAGGCATGTTTTTCAAGTATAACAGTAAATCCCAAATCTTTCACCGAAAACACCAAAAATAGGAGTAAGTTTGAAAACTGTAATTTTTTCCAAAAACTTCCAATAACAGGTAAGATGTTTCATTATCAAGTGGCATGAGAAAAGTACATCTCTATGCCTACATTTCAATGTATGCATGCCAACTGTAATACAATGCAGTGGTAAAACCATATGCATACTCTCGGTATATCAATGCACTTAGTCCTCCCAATCACTCAATCCTCACAGTCACTCCACACAGTCACTCAGTACTCATAGTCACTCAATCCTCCCAATCACTCGGCACTCGCACTGAGTAGGTACCTGCACTCACTAGGGGTGTGTACAGACTCTAGAGGGACTCCTTCAGCCTAAGCTCTATAATAAGCCACTCGTGATGTAAATCAATAACATCTGCTGCGGTGTGCAACCCGCTCCCATCATAAATCAGTAATACTTGTTGTTGCGCGTAGTCCGATCCCATCAATATCCTCACAATCAGACCCTCGGTCTCGCTTAGTCATTAATCTTTCCAGTCTCTCGGGCTCACGATGTCATGCAAATCAGCCCAAAAATAATGATGTGATGTATCAATAAATGGTATCAGAGACTGATATATGATATGCATATAAATGCGTATGACTGAGTATGTAATTGCAATGTAAGTAAATAACTCAACAGCAGAAATGACCTCAATGGGTCCCAACAGGATAAGCATATGGCCTAGACATGGTTTCTAACATAGATCACAATTCAGTTACTCTAGCATGTTGAGATTTCATAGATACAAATAAGATTAGGTAACTACACGGTGCCACAAAAATAATTGAGTCATAATTCACACAGTGCACGCCCACACGCCCGTCACCTAGCATGTGCATCACCTCAACACCAAATACATATCACGTATATTCAGGGGTTCATATCCTCAGCCCCAAGTTTAGAAGTGTTACTTACCCGAACAAGCCAAATCCAATACCGAGCAAGCCACGCGATACTCCAAAAAAAGCAGCCCGCGTACCGACCTCCGGACGGCTCGAAACTAGCCAAAAACAACTCAAATACATCAAATAAAGCCCAAGGAAACAATTCTAAATGATAAAGGTCGAGTCTTTAGTCAAAAGCCCAAAGTCAACCAAAAAGTCAAACCCCGAGCCCGAGCCCGCGCCTCGGAATCCGAAAAATTTACAAAATCCAACAACCCATTCAATTACGAGTCCAACCATACTAGTTTCACTCAAATCCGACTCCTAATTGATGTTCAACATAACACAAACCTATTTGAAACTCACCCGAACCCCTCGGGACTCCATCCGAACATACCAACAACTCTCATAACATAACACGTACTTATTCGAGGCCTCAAATCAAGCACAACAACATCAAAACTACGAATCGCACCTCAAATCGAACTTAATGAACTTTGAATCTTTTAACTTCCAAAACTCGTGCCGAATTTTATCAAATCATCTAAGAATAAACTCAAAATTTTTCACATAAGTTGCAAATAACATAACGAAGCTATTCCAGTTCCCGAAATCGCAATTCAAACCCGATATCATCAAAGTCAACACCCGATCAAACTTATGAACATTCCAAACCTTTAAATTTTCAACTTTTGCCAATTAGCGTTGAACCTTCTAGAAATATCCAATTGCAAATCCGAGCAGAGGTCCGAGTCCAAAATCACCATCCAGACCTAACAGGACCATCAAAATTTCAATCCGAGCTCAAATACTAAAATGTAAAACTTGGTCAACTATTCCCACTTAAAGCTTCAACAATGAAATTCATTCTTTCAAATTGATTCCGAATAACCTGAAAACCAAAACCAACGATTCACACAAGTCATAATACATCATACGGAACTATTTATGCCCTCAAACTATCGAGCGAAGTGGAAATGCTTAAAACGACTGATAGGGTCGTTACAGTTTGTAATATACATTTAGATTAATTTGGTTTCGAAAAGGTTATTGGTTTATTATTACCAACTACAAATGGGTTCTTTGCTTCCGAAAGTCTTAAATTTTTATATTATTGTGATATTTTCTTACACTCCACGTGATTCGACAAGGATAAGAGAAAGGAAATCAGAATCTATCGATTTAGTTCTTTCAAAAGAGCAGAAAATATTCAGTTGTCGTTGTCTAATGAGGATGTGAAAAGAATGAAAAAGTTCATTGGTTTTATCTTTTTTAAGGAGAAATTATTGACCCCCATAAACTTTTTAAATTCATGGATTTGGATCTTTCAAGTGAGGAATAGACAAAAGTACATAGCAAACGAGAAAAGACAAACGAAGAAAAAAAATCCCTTCTGTATTCTTTGGGATGAAACACATTGGAATGACAGAAAGATAGTAACTTGCTGGAGACAAAAGGGGCGCGCAATGAGAGAGGAATGAATTTGGCAACAGTAGTATTTTTGTTTAAGAAGATGAAGATGAGGGACGAAATATACAGTAAATGAAAAGTTAGGTCAACATATCCATATTAGCTTACGCGCTCAGATGTAGGTGAATAACACAGCATATGCCATGTCAGCATTCTATGTTCAATTGATGCAGTTTGCATGTATTTTAAGTGTCTAATAGGAAATATCCTTAGTTGAGGTCTCTAAGTGGAAAACGTGACAAGTTTAAATAGCCGTTTATGTATTTGGCCAAATTTAAATTAGAAAGTTTCAACCTTACAATTCTTAATTTCAGCTTTATTTAAAATAATTAATATGCATAATAAATATAACAGTACAATCGAGGCATGATATAAATTTAAGACTATTCGGACATATGAGAATATAGTTACGCACGGACTCTCGTCACCTAGTGCGTACGTAGCTCCTCGCACAAGCAATTCACAATCAAAATACACCTAAGGGGATGAGTTCCCTCTTACAAGGTTAGACAAGAGACTTACCTCGTTCTCAAACTCACTTCCGGTCCACAAATACGCTTTAAATTCTCAATTCGGTGCCAAACAACCCGAAACTAGTCAAATTTTATATAAATTAATCAATATATGTTCAAAAGTTCATAATTTATCTATTAGAGTAATTACCCAACCAAAATTAAAAGATCTCCTAAAATTTATCCCCGGGCCCACATGCCCGGATTCCGAAAATTTTCGAAGATAATTGTTAACCATAACCTCACGAACTCAAATATATTATTTTCACCAATTTCATAATCATTTTCATGGTTATATTCCATTTTTATCAAAACCTAAGTTTTTCATTTAAACCCATAATTTCATAATTTTAAAGTTAAAATCACTCATAATCCATGTATTTAAAATACATTGGGTAGGAAGTACTTACCTTCAATAGCTAGGTGGAAATCCCTCTCTAAGAAGCTCCAAAAATCGCTCAAGAAGTGTAATGAATGAACTAAAATGGTCTAAGTCCCGTAATAAATGGACCTCACTGCCTCCCAGCGGTTTCCGCTTCTGCATTGAATGGGCCGCACCTGCGGAAAATCCATTGCAGGTTTCCTGGCCCAGGCTGGCTGACTCCGCTTCTGCGGACAGGCTCCTGCTTCTGCGAAAAGTGAAAGCGCATCTGCGGTCCAGGCCTCCCAGGCTCTTCTTGCACTTACGGCCTTTTCATCACGGAAGCGAGGCTGCTTCTGCGGAAGTTCCTCTGCTTCTGCGGGCCTCTGGCCACTCGCCCAAAACCGCTTCTGCGACCAAGAGCTCGCACCCGCGGCCAAAAGCTCGCAGGTGCGGGCACATCAGAACTGGTGCACCAGCAGCTCCATTCAAGCCCAAGCTCGATCCTTGCATCATTCGAGTAACACCGGAGCCTCGTCCAAACATACCAACAAGTTAGTAAATATAAGACGGATTCGCTCGAACACTCAAAACGCATAAAACAATAATAAAATTAAGAATCACAACCCAAACCAAATCGAATCAACTTGTGAACTTCAAGTTCTTCCAACTTGCTCCGAACTCGCCGAATCATACTTAAACTACCCGGAATGATACCAAATTTTGCGTGCAAGTCTTAAATCACCATATGAAACTATTCCCAGATTCGAAATCCCAAACGGACCTCGATAACATCAAAACCTACTCCAAACCAAATTAAAGATCTTTAAAACCTTCAATAAGCCAACTTTCAACTTTAGGCGCCGAAACGCTCCCGGGTCATCCAAAATCCGATCTGAATACACGAGTAAGTCCAAAATTATTATACAAACCTATTAGGACCGTCAAATCTCAGTTTCGAGGTTGTTTACTAGAAATATTGACCTAAGTCAAACTTAACCCTTTAAAGCCAATATTAAGGAACTAAGTGTTCCGATTTCAACCCGAATCCTACCAAACCTGAACTAACCGTCCCGGCAGGTCACAAAATAGTAAAAGCACATACGAGAAGTCTTATTTAGAAAAAATGGGATCTAGAAAATATAACGACCGGTCGGGTCGTTACAGAAACAATGAAAGTCGTTGGATTTGGGAGAGATGAAGGGCTGGGATTTGATCTCACCCACTTAACCAAAACGACGTCATTTTGGTGTTTTCTAGGCAACCCATCCGGACTATGTCTTGAAGTTATTGGGCATGCGATTTTGGTTCAATTTTTAGGTTAATTTTGGCTTTAAAATAATAAACTCAATCCCTTAACCCCTTTTAACAAACTAATTAAACTAAAATCTAATTGAAAAATCTATAAATGCACAAAATAAACCTAGAAAAAATGTAATGTGAGAGAAATAGAAAGAGCAAAATTTGCATCCTTGGTGATTAACAAAAAAATTAGCTACCAAAAAAAAAAAAAAAAGAAACTACGTAGTAAACTTAACTATATGAAACAGGACGTCAATTCATTTGGTTTTTCTGTTCGTGCACTTATTCAGACTCGAAATTAGACAAGTTATCGAAGTCGCATGAGAATGAGACCTAAGTATAGCTTACAAGGAAAAAATTGGACAGCCAAAAGATATTCAAGTTTGTGGTCTAGTGATCAAACTAAGAAAATATTAATATTATTTTATTTATTTATTGATTAAATAATATCTGTGTTGGTGGAAGATTACAATTATTAAAAAAAAGGAATTGAATGGCTGAAACAAAAGGGTCACTATGTTACTAATTCCTAATTAGTAATGTAAAATTAAAAAAAATTTATAGGTCCTTTTTCCTTTGCCTTCTTTGTCATAATATTAGAAAGAAGTTGTTCCTCATAAATTAGGAAGAGCTCTATTTTTCACTTTACAGTAGGTTGTTCTTATAGGACTTGTAGAAAGTTAGTAAAAGAGAATGGGCTTGCGCACATGAGAAATGGACTTGAAGGCAAAATTACTAGATTTTTCTCTTGTACGAGATACGTAGTGCCTAATTCAAATTTGATTTTATTCGATAAGTTATTTCTGTTCTTCCTTTTTTTCTTTATTAGTATGATCGTACTTTTTTCAACAAATTAAACTGCTAACAAGTTAAGTGTTGGTTAGGAGCGAAAAATAATAGTGTTTTAAATTTTTTCTTATTCTTTCATTTATTTACTTGTACTTATTTAACCATCAAGAGATATTGTGTGACGATTGTGATCATTCCATCTTTAATAGATGTTTCAGATTCGAATATTGAGAATAATATTTTTTTGGGTAGAGAGTGTGTTATCCAATAGTGAGCCTATCCGATGCGAATCCAAATTAGTTAAAAAAATATTTTCAGATATATAAGCTCATTATGTGAAGTGTACTCCTTGAACTCAATTTTCTCTTTCTTTCGCTTGTGTTTGTTCATGTTGACTGATTAATAATTGCTTGTTTATAATCAACCTATATGGTATCAGAGCGAGATTGATCCCTATTCTTCAATAAAGATACTTCCTCTCACATTTTTTTCAAGTTTGTTTTGTTTTATAATGTGACCTTTTGTTCATGACTTTGATTTTAGAGTTATTAAAAAAGAATGAGGATGAAATAATTTAAAAATAGACGAAATGTAGTCTTGGTGATTAATAAAAAGTTTAGCTACCAAAAAAACTACGTAGTAAACTTAACTATATGAAACAGGACGTCAATTCATTCGGTTTTTCAGTTCGTGCACTTATTCAGACTCGAAATTAGACAAATTATCGAAGTCACATGAGAATGAGACCTATGTATAGCTTACAAGGAAAAAGTTGGACGGTCGAAAGACATTCAAGTTTGCAGTCTAGTGGTCGAACTAAGAAAATATTAATACTTTCTTTTTAATTTATCAACTGGCATTTATTTTCTGATTCTCATGAAATTGTTATTTTTTCTTATGGTATTTGTTAGTGGTACTGATATTATTTCTTTTTGTTTTTCTGAGCCGAAGATTTTTTGAAAATAGCTTCTCTACTCCTCGAGATAAGGTAAAGTCTACGTACACACTATCTTTCTCACACCCCACTAGTAAAATTTTACTGAATCGTTGTTGTTATTGTCATTTATCAAATAAATGATATTAGTGCTTGTGGAAAATTGCAGTTATAAAGAAAAGAAGTTGAATGGCTGAAAACAAAAGGGTCATTGTGTTGGTAATTCCTAATTAGTAATGTAAAATTAAAGATTTTTACGGGTCTTTATTTTCTCTTACTTATTATTAGAAAGAAATTGTTATTAAGAAAGACTTTTTTTTTCACTTTATAATGGGTTGTCCTTATTGGATTTGTAGAAAGCTAGTAAAAGAGAGTGAGCTTGCGCATGTGAAAAATGGGCTTGAAGGCAAAATTGCTAGATTTGCCCCTTGCACGAGATACGCAATGCATAATCCAAATTTGATTTTATTTGATTAGTTGTTTCTGTTCTTCCTTTTTTTCTTTATGAGTATGATCATAAATTTTTCAACAAATTAAACTACTAACCAGTTAAGCGTTGATTAGGGGCGAAAAATAATGGTGTCTTAGATTTTTTTGATTCTTTCATATTTAACCATCAAGAGATATTGTGTGACGATTGTAATCATTTCATCCTTAATAGATGTTTCAGATTCGAATATTGATAATTATTTTTTTTTGGTAGAGAATATGTTATCCAATAGTGAGCCTACCCGATACAAATTCAAATTAGTTGAAAAATATTTTCAGATATGTAAGCTAATATTGTGAAGTGTACTCGTTGAGCTCAAATTTCTCTTTCTTTCACTCGTATTTGTTCATGATGACTGATTAATAATTAATTATTTTAAATCAATCGATATGGTATTAGAGCGAGATTGATCTATATTCTTCAATAAAGGTACTTCCTTTCACATTTTCTTCAAGTTTGTTTTGTTTTATAATGTGACCTTTTGTTCCTGGCTTGGTTATTAAAAAAGAATGAGGAGGAAATAATTTAAAAATAGACGAAATGTAGTCTTGTGGAAGAATGACAATGATATTTTATAATAGGAATATTAATTAATTTGCTTTATAGGAAAAAAAAAGTTGACATATCAATTTTAAATGATAGATCTTTGAATATTGGGTCATGACCCATTAGAAGGAAAATATAATAATATAACATAAATAAAAGTATAACTTCTTGCGTAGCTTCTCCAGTGGTTAGCCGAAGTTATGAATTGATAAATTTATATAGCTTCTTTTCTTCTTGGTATATATATATATATATATATATATTTCTTGTTTTTCTTCCCTACGAAAGGACACATAAGAGAATTAGCTTATGAAATTTCTAATTTTGTTTCCAAGACATCAAAATAGAGTAATGACCAATTTTCTGGATTGTATCTACTCACGTAATAGGCACACACCCTTATTTCTTATTCCTCGATGTAATTATAATATTGATATCAAAACTTACGATCAAGATTATTCTGTTAAATTGAAAACGCTAAAAGTTTTCAGTAAATTTTTTGTGGGAATTATTCGTTTTAAGATTTTGTCATGACACATCTATTTTCATAATCCACTCGTTCAGGAATTTTGATTAATATATCCATAGTAATATAAGTTATTGAAATTTTGGTAAAATTTTACGATTTTTTTCCAAAAAAATTACGAATTCTAAATAGATTTCTGGAGATCACTTGTTTCTAATTATAACATGTGCATAATACTTTCAAGATACACTCGTTTAATGTTTTTCTTGGATATATTACCCATAAAATAGAGAGATTGATGAAAGTTAAGCTTGTTAAGTATTTGTATCCTTTATCTAATGTCAGGACAAAGAATATATTTTTCTTTTGGGGTGGGGCTGTCAATATATCCTTTGATAACATTAATGAGTCCATAGTCAATTATAAGAATGACTTGAATATTTGTCCCGCTAAATTTTTTTTAGAAATAACCTCAGCATAAGAAATTTTTTTGGAGAAAACTTTTGTTGTACGTTGAGCATAAGTTTTGGGCTTGAATTAGTTTTGCTAATGAACAGGAGTTCAATAAGTCAGAGATAATGAGCCTGATTAATTGGCCACAAATTATGTCTCGCAACCAAAAGTTCCATATGTTGCTCAATTGTTCATAAATCTTGACAAACGAGCAACATTTGATACTATTCATTCAATATATCGTGTTAAATTGATCACAAGTTATTCTGTATTGACAAAAATTATCTATATTGTTCAATTGTTACAATTTTTTCCTTCATTTTAAAAGAGTCATTCTTATAATCCACAAAATAATATTTTACCTTTTTAACTGAAGATATATGTTGTTAAATTATTGTTGAAAAAAGTAATTTAATTTATCATTATTAATTTAAATAAAACTACGTTAGTCAGTACAATTGAAAATCCTGCCCAATAGACAACAAATTTCAGTATCTTTAATCTTTGTAATTATTGAAATATTTCCAACTTCTACCTTATATTATGCGCATATTTGACTAGAACATACGTCTGATGGGCAAATTAAGTTTTCGCCCAACGATTTTTTTAAAGTTAGGCCACTTTATAAAAATTTGCTAAGCAATGATAAAATCTCAAACCATTTCTCATGATATTTTATTGGAAAAACTATATTGTATAGCAGTTCAAAAAAAAAAAAAAAAAAAATATATATATATATATATAGAGAGAGAGAACACATGTCTGATTGGCAGAACAAGGTTTTGCCCACCGATCTTTTTAAAGTTAAGGTCACCTTTTAAAAAATTTGCTAAGCAGTGATAAAAGCTCAAACCATTCCTTATGGTATTTTATTGGAAAATTATATTGTATAGCCGTTCCAAAAAATAATAGTTGGCAAAATATATATATATATATATATATATATATATATATATATATATATATATATTATACAAAATCAGTATATAATTTTATATATTTGGCTAGCAAATATAATTGTTTTTGACCGACTGGCAAAATATATAACTTGCCCTATTTGGAAAGTTACCCTGTAATTGAATTTGGGTGTAATTGTATGTAATTGAGGGGGTGCAACTACACTCTTCAATTCTCAAGCGGGGGCTGGTAATTACATGGTATAGTTACAAGGTTATTTTTTTAATCTCTTTCCTTTTCTTTTTAATTAGCTTTTATTTTTACAGTTTTAAATTTATTTTTCATTTTTTATTTAAATTTTTTTCAAGTATTATTCTTTTTACAGTATTTATCTTTTATCTTTATTTCTCATTTCCCAACCATTACTTAACGTGTTTATTTCTCATATTTTATTTCTTTCTTAATTATTTTCGTATTGCACTTAGCTATATTATTATTCTAAATTTTCTAAAAAATTATACCTCAGAATTTTAGAAAGAATAAGTCATATGCATACTTGACTTATAATGAGTGGTGCCATTAAATTAGATAACTATGTTAAAATAATAGACTACTTTTTAATATTTAAATAATATTCTCATTTTTCAACCTTTAGTTGTTGTGATTCCATGTAGTTGTTCATATTTTTTATTTTTGTTTTATTTTCTTCATTTAGAATAATTGTGTTATTGCTCTAGTTTTGAAACTACACCTCCTAATATTAGCAACAATGAGCCACTAATAAACTTGGTATATAATGAGTAATGTTATTAAGGTAGAATCTCATTGTTTAATGAGGTTATAGACTTATATTTTCCTTTTATTTTGTTATATTTGCTTAAGTTATGTTGTTGAAACTTATTTTATGTGATGTTGTAATTTTTACATAAGAGTATTATGTTAATTTTTTTGGATGTTAATTTATATTATATTTCTGATTTTATTTTATTTGCTTTAGTAGTATTGACTTATTAATTCAGATTGCATGCCATTTATTTTTTTCATATAGAATTGATAGATTATTTTTTTGTAAAACATGTGAGTAATGTTATGGCATTGATATTTATAAATATTAATTTTTTTATTAAGCCTGCGGTCCATGAGGTTCATGCAAAATATGTACTTTTATTTTTTTGAATTAATTAAGTAAAATATTATTAATTTGAAAAATATGTCAATTATTTTTACAATATTAGTTACAAATATATGATTTGTAATTAATATATTTTAATAAATATATGTATCTTAAATTTCAAATTTAATATTCTTTATAAATGCATATTTTTTTTATATCTTAACTTTTAATTTTTAATGATTAATTTTATATTTAAAATTTAATTTAATTATGTTATTACACTTGTGCAACCAAACAATACACTTGTAATTACACTGTAATTATATTATGACAAATAACAGATCATCATAATTATAATACTGTGTAGTTTCTAGACTCTATAATTATTATCCTAGTAATTATATCAATTTTAATTATCCATGGCTTCCCAAACAGACACTATATTTAAACCGTACCAACTGTGGCCGTTTCCCTTGGGGGGAGGGAATAGAAGAAGCCCAATTTAAAAAGAGAGTTGTTTACCCTATAAATCGGATAACAATTGAATTTGTTCGTGACGTTAAGGATCCGTAAAACTGATTGATACTTTGAAACAAACAATTTAAATACTGAGAAAGAAAGATTTAACCGTTGATTCTGAAGGAGATAACAAAGAGCTGTCACAATGATAGTAGTAGTTGTTTTAGAATTAAAGAGAGAGTAATATTATTGATGATTCTGAGATGCCTGCAGTTGTGAGTCAAAATCCCCTTTTATAGGTTACAATCACTATTTCAAATAAGTTAAATGGCGGATTATGAGATGAATCCCATAAAATCCGTAACAGAATCTCCCCAAATCGCGTTTTGTGATGGTTGAAACGGTTGAAACAATTACTCTTGGCCATATACCCAGCGGTGAGCTAATTGTGCGTCTTGAGCCCGGTCTTCGATTCCATGACGCTTCCCCTTCCGGTCGAATCCCACTCCGATCAGGTCCCAGTCCGGTCAGGTCTTGGTCCGGTTAGGTCTTAGTCCGGTCTCATATCTTCTTTGTCTGTGAACCGGATGTCCGAGTAGTACTTTCTTTTAACTGGGTCGGCCCCGACCCGAATCCATGTAGAAATACTTTACCCAATACAGATAGTCCCCTCGTTTATTAGAGAGTAAGGATAATAAACGACATGAATTTGTATTTATGACGACATCTTTATGACGTCCGAATAACGCCAAATTAAGCAATCATCACAAATCCCATCTTTGATAACCATGCATGCTGCAGATGCTCATTGCGCGCATTTAATGCCCGCCCGTTTCGTGTTTTGTGCCGCCGTCTTTAAGGGAGTATAAATACCCCTTTTTACCATCTAATTAACCTTTCCCTATTTCGCTAACCTTTTCCACTTTCATATTTACTGCGTTCCTTCTTCTTCAAACTCCATTTTCAGATCTTGCGTTCCTCTTTGATACCTATCTTTAGTTTTTCAATGGCGAAAACTTCCAAAACTATTCCTTCTAAACCAAGCCCCTCTACTGGTACGGTTCGTACTAACGAGCCCTCATCAGAACCGCCATTGAAAGCCTTCGTCCCCACCGGATGCCCCACCAGTCTTGATTTTAAAGTCGAGAAAGTATCTTCGGTTCCCGGCCGCGGCGAACCTGTATCGGAATACGTTAGCTCAATCACCCCTAGTCATCTCGATAGGGTGAGAGCTGAGTGCCATTGGGAGGACAAGGAGTTGGTCA
>MCJB01049002.1:88990-99781 GCA_002018475.1 Nicotiana obtusifolia
AGGTCTTAGTCCGGTCAGGTCTTAGTCCGGTCAGGTCTTAGTCCGGTCAGGTCTTAGTCCGGTCTCATATCTTCTTTGTCTGTGAACCGGATGTTTGAGTAGTACTTTCTTTTAACTGGGTCGGCCCTGACCCGAATCCATGTAGAAATACTTTACCCAATACAATCTGCAAGGAAGGAATTTCTACGTCGGCGGGTATAACTGCTTCGGTACTATAAACCAAAAGAAAGGGAGTTGTCCTAGTCGATGTTGGGGCTGTAGTTCGGTATCCAAGCAAAGCAAATGGTAACTTCTTATGCCACTGTTTGTGGTTGTCCACCATCTTTCTTAGTATTTTCTTAATATTATCGTTGGCGGCTTCTACAGTTCCATTCATCTGTGGTCTATATGTAATGGGCTTTCGGTGTTTGATCCTAAATGTCTCGCACATAGCCTTCATCAATTGACTGTTGAGGTTGGTTGCATTATCAATGATAATGGACTTGGGCACCCCGAATTGGCAAACAATATGATCCCGAACAAAATCCACTACAACCTTCTTTGCCGCGGCTTTGTAGGAGGTAGCTTCAACACATTTTGTGAAGTAATCAATGGCTATCATGTTAAATTAGTGTCCGTTAAAGGTAGCAGGCTTTATTGGGCCAATGACATCCACGTCGCATGTAAAAAAAGGCCAAGGCGAGCTCGTCACATTTGGTTCATTGGTTGGAACAGGTATCATGTCAGCACGTATGTGAACACTGGTGGCATTTTTTCACATACTTGATGCAATCATACTCCATAGTCATCCAGAAGTATCCTGCCTTTAGTATCTTCTTGGCTAGAATGAACCCATACATGTCAGGTTTCCATGTCTCAGTACGTATCTCTTCGAACAGTGTGGATTCTACCTCGGCATCGACACATCTTGACAATCCTAGATCGGGAGTTCTTCTATAGAGAATTCCTCTGTTCCAAAAGAAATGGTTAGCTAACCTCCGTAATGTGTGCTTTTGAGTATGCTTAGCATTTTTCAGGTACCCTCCCTTTTCCAGATACTTCCTGAAATTGTGAAACCATGGATTCCCATCAAATTCTTCTTCGACATGAGCATAGTAGGCATGCTGCTTGTGGATCTCTATTAAGATAGGTTCGATATAATTCTTATCAGGATGTTGTATCATGGAAGATAAGGTGGCAATGCATCTACGAAATCCGTGGAACATGCTTGAATTCTATTTTTGTGAACCTCTTGATCAATTGCTTCACAGAGTGTAAGTACGACAATATCTTGGTACTCTTGGTGGCTCATTCTCCGAGTACCTAATGTATCAGCAAGTCTGAGTCTTCGATTACCGGTAATTCCTAGATGTTCATGTTGATGGCCAACCTAAGTCCCAAATTGCAAGCCTCATATTCTGCCATATTGTTGGTTCATGGAAACCTGAGCTTGGAGGATACCAGATTTTGTTGGCTGATTTTCGATACTAGGACGACTCTGATTCCAACTCCATTAAAGTTTGCGGCTCCATCGAAGTAAATTATCCAGCTATCATAAGATTCGGCTATATCTTCCCCTATGAAAGATACTTCTTCATCGGGAAAATACGTCTTCAGTGGTTCATATTCTCCGCCCGTAGGGTTTTCTGGCAGATGATTGGTCAATGCATGCCCCTTGACTACCTTCTGAGTCATGTAGATGATGGAACTAACTTAGCAGTATTTGCCACTTTTCCAACTTGCCAGTAGACATAGGTTTCTAAAAAATGTACTGTAAGGGGTCCATTCTCGATATGAGGTATGTGGTGTATGCGCAAAAATACTGCCTCAATTTCTGGGTTATCTATGTCAGAGCGCAACAGGTATGTTCCTATAGAGAATACCGATCTTCATTGGGTGTGAACTTCTTGCTCATATAGTATATATCTTGGTCTATCCGTCCAGTCTCTCATTATGTTGTCCCAAGACGTATGCAAATGGTGCGTCCAACATGGACAGGTACAGTAACAGAGGTCTCCAAGGCTTCGGTGGAACCAACATATGAGGTTTGGACTAATAATCCTTTATTTTATCGAAAGCCTTTCGACATTCCTTAGTCTAACTTGTTGCAGCTTCCTTTCTCAAGGTCTTGAAGATTGGATCACAAATTACACTCGACTGCACTATTAAACGGCTGATGTAATCGACAAGGTCCAAGAAGCTCATCACATCTTTCTTGCTCTTTGGTGGCGGAAGATCTTGGATGGCTTTTAGCTTTGACGGGTCTAGTGATCCCTCGGAGGCTAACAATGAAACCTAGTCATTTCCCGATAGGGACCCCGAAGGCACATTTAGCGAGGCTCAATTTGAAATTGTATCTTAGCAAATAGTCGAAGAATCTTCTCAAATTTGCTACGTGGTATAGGTTGTTCTTGGAATTAATGATGATGTCATCCGCATAAACCTCGATATCCTTATGTATCATATCGTGAAAAAGAGTGGTCGTGGCCATCATGTAAGTAGCTCCGGCATTCTTTAAACCACACAGCATTATTTTATGGCAATACACACCCCATGGCGTGATGAAAGGTGTTTTCTCCGCATCTTCTTTATCCATCCAGACTGGTGATTTCTATCGAAACAATCGACAAAGTACTGGAGTTTATGCTTGGCGCAGTTGTCGATCAGGATGTGTATGTTTAGCAGCATAAAATCATCCTTGGCACTTGCTCTATTTAGATCTCTATCGTCAACGCACGCCCTGACCTTCCCATCTTTCTTTGGTACGGGTAAGGTATTGGCTAGCCATGTCGGATATTCGACCACTTGAAGGACTTTTGTGTTGATCTGCTTGGTAACCTCCTCTTTTAATTTGAAATATCTGGCTTGAACTTCCTGAATTTTTGTTTCACTGGTGGATATATTTGGTTGGTAGGTAGCTTGTGGGCTACTATGGATGTGCTCTACCTTATCATATCGTCATAGGACCATGCATATATGTCCTCATATTCTTTCAAAAATCTGATGTACTCTTCTTTGTCTGACAATGATAGATGGATTCTAATGCTGGTCTCTTTGACTGCTTCAAAATCCCCTAAGTTAACTATCTCGGTTTCCTCTAAGTTTGATTTTGGATTATTCTCAGAATCCTCTACTTACCTGGCGATTCACTCAGATATTACATCATTTTCTCATTCACCTGAATCACTCTCATTGTGTTATGTTGTCTCAAACATGTCATAGTTGTAGATTCAACAAGATAGGAAATAACTTTGCTGAAAGGAACACAAAGATAATAATATAAATAAATGAAGAAAAAAATGCATTTGTTTAAAACTTAAAATGTCAAAACAAACACGACTCGATGTCTCGAGTATTTTTTTCAAACAAAATTATGCAATGTCTTAAATTCGTAGAAAACAACTTTTTAAAGGAAAATCATGCTTGTGTGCCAAAACTAACCAGGTACTCGACGAGCCCCAGATGATGCAGCTGTCCACTTCTTCAGAACAACTCCATCTCCTGCCATCTGGATGGTGAGATCCTCCTCCTCCTCACCCAAAATTACGTTGCAATCCATGTCTTCTTCATTTAGGAATAGGTTCCTCATGCAAGCTAGAATCTCATATTCTTTAGAACCACAAATCACATCGGCCTTACGGAATGTATGGTACAAGGATGGTATAGGTTTGGGCAATGGATAGTAGAAATCATTCCACGGACCCTTCCAATCCTAATATTCTTGCACGGTGTATTCATACCCCAGACCAAAAGGTAATATTCTAAGTGTGTGGTCGTATTGGTTTTGTTATTCCCAGAAGCTTGGGACTGAGGCCCCGGCCTGGCTCATACCCTAGCCAAAGTAGCATGATTAGCACTTTAATACTCTACCATCGTCCTTCTTGACTATGTTAACCCATTAAATGATGTTGAATGTCTCCCCTCCTAGCTTTCTTTTGCCATTAACGGCTGGTACAGTCTGGTTGGTATAGATAGAATCGTTACCATCTCTCTGAATGATCACCTCCTGGTGATTCCATTCGAACTTCACAGCTTGATACAGAGTAGAAGCAACTGCCCGGACATTTTTGTCCAAGGCTGGCCAAGCATCAGCTTGTGAGTGGTAGAGAAGTCTAGTACTTGGAACCCGACGCCAAACACGGTCGGACCTTTCTTCAATTCAAATCAATCTCTACGATTGTAGCTCCCCAAGACCCGTCGAATGCTTTCATGTTCATGCTTCCCAACTGTATTTCAAGTATACCTATACCAAACCTTCTCAATGTGGCCAGAGGGAATATATTCAGACTTGAACCTCCATCGATCAAGACTCGAGCGATGAACTTGTTTTCATATTGCACATTAATGTGCAATGCTCGATTGTGACTCAAACCTTTTGGTCGCAACTCATCCCTATGTAAAGTTGTCTTGTGTATTTCTAGTATTTGTGCCACCATATTTGCCATTTCTCCATTGTTGATGCCAACATGCACATAAGCATCACTCAACACCTTCATCAAAGTGTTCTTCAGCGCGTCTGAGTTCTGTAGCAACGACATGATGGATATTTGGGCAGGACTTTTGTTTGGGTAATCAACAAAATAATACTCGTTACCATTTACCTTTCTATATAAATCATCAGTACCTATTTCCACAACAAGTGGTTTTGGTGCAGTCCCCTTACTTCTCCTTCCCTGGGAAACATTATCTGGTGTGTACACTCTCGATGTTCTACTCATTCCTTAGGCGGCGCTCGTTTCTTCTTCCTTAGCCTTTCCTTTTCTTCTTGCTTCAGCCATATAGTTCCATGGAATAGAGTTAGATTGATAAGCTGGTACTGGAGCTACGACCACAATGAAATGTGGCCTAGGTATAGCCACTTCGACTTCAAATGGTGCCTTGGCTTGCACCACAATCGGTGAGAGTGTTATAGTGGATCCCAAGTAGGAATCACCAAAATTAAAATGTGTACAACTGACTTGCAAGGAAACATTGACATTTAATAGATATACACAAATGTAATAGAGTCATAATTTCTCCTTTTTACATACAACCAAATCTAGTTTGCAAGCCTCTAAGAGAACCAAACGAGTTAAACATATATATACACGCCACTTGGTTGGGATAGGGCCCCACCATACCCAAAAGATTAAGACATGCTTCAGTACCTACTGACTTCGACCAGCTACTCCGACGAAGTGGAGAGCAACAACCACTCGGCTGGAACAACACCCTACTGGGGAGGACGTCACCGAGTCCATCTGTACCTATGGGCATGAACACAACGCCCAAATAAAAACGGTGTCAGTACGGAAAATCTATTGAGTATGTAAGACTAAGAAAGCATTTAAATTTGGAACATAGCATAGCATAATAGATATAAGTACTCGATTTCAACATGATTAGCAACGATAAGCCACCAGGGGCAGAAATTGTAGAAGCTATAGACCATGAATCATGAATGTGTGCAAGCTTTTGTAATATCAAGCCACTCATTGGGGCCATGCATTATAATACACCTTCAGCCATCCTTTAGGGCACATTTTAACACTCCATATCCAGCGTCATAGGGGGCTAGGTCGCACCCAGTCACCCAAGGGCTCAGTAACCTCACACCACACATCACTCCATACCTTGTCTCGTGGAGGACTCGGTCGTACCCAGCCTTAGGAGGTCTCTGTTTTACCTTGTCTCAATAGCACTTCGCGTAACTCGACTCAAGAGGACTCGGTATCCTGACATCAAACATCGCTACCCCGCCACACGAGGGCTCGATAATGTCACGCCCCGACCTTGGGGAGCGGGATCGGAGCTGGACTGAGTAATCCCAGCCAAGCAAGCCTACTTAGTGCCTACCAATCTACGTTACCCATGAATAACTTGGGGATAAATATAGAGTTTTACCAATAAAGTGAATCGTATGTACAAGAGAAAATGAACACTTCTTATGAACAAGACATGTTTTTTCTGTAATAACTCTCAAGCTGTAATATGAGGCCACGCACGGGCAGCTACAATACTAGGAACGAGGTGAGTTACTTATTGAGAAATGACCTAGGTGGACTGAGAGTTACACTGAAATAGGCAAACAAAAGATCTTCCTATGAAAAATTTGTGAGTATCTCAAATTTCAGAGAAACCTTATGTGGACAAGTGCCTCTTTCGATTGACATGTACACATATGATAGGTGCTAAGATTTGCCTTTATGTTACTACACAGTGAAAAGGGTTCATGATAATATTCACAAAGGGAGTTAAGTGATTACTTAAACTGTATGAGCCACATACACAGGAGAGAGAGTGAGAGAGAGAGAACTAGGAAGGACCTTAACCCAAGGTTTCTTTTCATTAGACTCGATGCCATGTAGGTTAATATTATGACGGTGCATGTACAAGTGAGCGGATGTTATTCATTCGAATTAGAAGGTTCTGTAAGAAACTCATCAAGTATACTCTTTTGTTGAGAATATGGGGAAGAAAGTTGGAAGTATTAACCTAGGGTTATAACTCGATTCAAGGAAATCATTATAGAACTCAATTCCTTAAGAGGTCGTATGTGAGAGAATTGTGATAAAGAGGCTTCACGAATAATGCATCTCGTTCAAAAAGTAGGTATATGCAATTTTTTGTGATTTTGTGTTTTCTTAAGATCATTTTTATGTTGGCTCTTCAATATAGATATGCATATACGACAAGGAGGATTATGTGGTGTTAATTGTGACCTACTTGGTGACTATAGGTTGCCGGGGCAGTGCTCTAACTAATGTCCCTCGACTCCACACCCATAACATGCATTAGTACAATAGTGGCGTAGCCCCGAATGACACCTCCTACACTTCTCGCAATGAGGATGAGGTCCGCTAAGCTGGCTCACCACACTAACCTGATATTTACCCTTTTTGCATACATTAAAATAATTCCCCCTATCCATCCTTCGGGCCCCCGTGGCGGGATTAACTATCTCCATACCGGCTTGCTGTGTGGGCCCGTGGAACTGCCAAATCCTACCACCCCTAAAATGTTCTTGAACATACCTGTGACACGGCGCCAAATTTTCCCTTCCGCACGATTGGTAGACTAGGCTAGGTGTACCCAACCTGGGGCATTTGTTCTATTTGTGCCCCATCATCCCACAACCGTAACATATTTCTAGAGTCATCCAACATAGCTCCAGGTGGCGCTTCATACAAATCAGACATTCTGACTTTTTGGTAGAAACAACCCTATTTCATTTCCTTGGTGCTCCGGCCACATGATCTGGTGGCGAGGTGACATAAAGGGGAAACGGGCATTCCCCATAGCAACTAGTGCTTTCAATCCCTCAATTGCTTGACCCAGTTTCCCAACGAGCTGTGCAATCTCCCCTAGATTCAATAATGGGGTCAATCCCTCCTCACTGATTCGAACTCGAGGTCTACTCATTTGAAAAAATGTGACATGATGGGGAAATTAGCTTCCTACCTTGAGCTCAATCGCCCGATCTAGAATATCAAATAAGGGTGACATTCCTAATTGTCCAAGTAGCCTCCTCATATAGATGTGGTCGATAACACACAAATAAGAAGGGCTCTACTAGACACGGCTCAGAGACATCCGAGGATACATTAAAACCATAGACTCTGATACCAAACATGTTACACCCCGGCCTTGGGGAGCGGGACCCGCTCGACTGAATCATCCTAGATAAGCAAGCCTACTTAGTGACTACTATTTCACCTTACCCAGGAATAATTTGAGGATAAATATAAAGAGTTATACCAATAAAGAGAATTGTATGTACAACACCAACCTTCATTTTTATAGGAGCTTCATTTGCAGTTACCAAAATATTTCAAATTCATAGTTAAAAGATGAAACATCAAACAATTTCAACAACATTTTTATTTAGATTTCCCCCACTCAAAACACAACCCACAATATGTCTACGGATCTTCTAAGTTAACAAGATTACAGTATGGAAGTGCCGACGATAAGGCCCCAGATATACCTCATAACACAATGTGAAAAATCAAATGTCATAGTTGATGGTAGGCAATAATTATGTATTTTAGTCATTTATCGCACTCTAATTCACTGCACTTTATTCGTGTTTGAGCTTTAATTGGAAGTGTTTTGCACTTATTATGTGTTTTATGCCTTGTAGGAGTAATTCCGAGTGATGTATATTTAATGTAACTAATTCGAGCTATTTGGAGCTTTGAAGTTTGAGTAAAATCCCAAAGGATTAAGCCGGGATCATTTTCTGGGGTCAAGGACCAAGTTTGGACGTCAAAACGCAATATTTGAGCCGTACTCTAAGAAATTTGTACTAATGCGAGGCGTAGTGCGATGCAGTAGTGTAATTTTTTCTGCCTGTTGAATTGTTGAGATTCCTGGATTTCCCCACTAGTTCACTGAATGGTGCGTCGCCCCATGCGGCGCTGTGCAATTTTTATGGAGTAAATGTCCTATTTTCAAGAGACTCACTTGAACATTAGAAATGAATTATCTAGTGTTAGATCCCAAACCATTATCTTGCACCAAATCCATCAAACCCTAAAGAGAACTACTCCATAAATTCAATCCAATCTCGTGTCTTGAGTGCGGAAGGAATGGTGAAATCCTTGTGCTCGTGTTCTTCCCTCTCCTCCTTAGCCTCCTTAGGTCGAATATGTGTCAAAAGTCTAGAAAATAACGTTTTCCATGTATTTATACCAAGTAGGGTCGGGCCCAAACGAAATCAACTTTTCCTAGCCGAAATAGGATTTTCGCTCTGTAAAAATTGCACAGGGACGATGCTCCATGCGGGCCATTAGTGGGGAAATTTGGAGAGCTTGTTTCTGATAGGCAGCACAAAAATGTACGAACATGGTACGTATTTTTCATGCGTTTTGATGTCCAGTCTTAGTCCTCAACCCCCGAACACGATCCCGAGAATCCTTTGGGCTTTTACTCAGACATGAAAAGCTCCAAATAGCTCGAATTCTTTCCATAACATCTACATCACTTGGCATCACTCCTATAAGGCATAAAACACACAATAAGTGCAAAAAACTATCAATTAAAGCTCAAAATGAATAAAATGCAGTGAATTAGAGTACAATAAGCGACTACAATACGTAATTACAGCCTACCATCAATAAGGCCCCGAAGTAGAATAGGGTTCATTGCTGAGAAGAGGTACACCTCTCAAGAACCTGAGCCACCTGCTGCAGAGTCACCTACATCCATTGGAGATGCAGCATCCCCTGTGAAAGGCACGTTAGAAAATATGGAACAGTACTAGTATGTAAAGCCATATACCCTCTCATGAAATAGAATGCAAATATAAAAAGGTGAGAATCATGAAAGCAACAAGGAAAAACCAATGATATCCAAATTCCGATCACAGCTCGATCGGTTGATCCATCTCCGCACGAATGAATGTGGATCGACATGGTGATGCGAATAAAATATGATAATAAGAAGGAGGAACCACAATGGGTGCGACATGGCGTCCGATCACCACCCGATCGGCTAGGTCGTCTCCCCACATATGTCGTGTGTGTCGATACCCATTGCCAGCAAAAAGCTTATCCCAATTAAGGGTAATAATCTCAACACATCAATCTCATCCCAATTAAGGGGAATCACTTCTATCAACTCCTACAGTGACACGTGTAGTTTCGGGTGTGGGCCGTTACAACCCACCCTTCCCCGGCTCGCTAATGATACTCCCTAAGAAATTCTATTTTGTATAAAAAAAATTTTGAAATATAAATGTATTTATCTCTCAGCCTTTCATTTCTTTAATTCCAAGGATCACTATCATAAACATCATCATATAGAGCATTCTGCAAATCATGACTTTTAGGTTGATTTGAAATGAATGCCGTAAACATATTGAAAATACTTACAAAGGAGAGCATGGTGATTTACAATTGAAACATAGATTCAAATCATATGCATTAGTTACAACAACCATATTTGAACATTTTCCCACTATGGGGAAACATAATAGGACAAGGTGAATCCAAACGTGACTCGAGTACATAAGAATTTGGGAAAATCAATCATCGGAAGCAATTTAAAATAGTAGGAATAAGAGTTGGAACAAAAAACACTTGGAACTTACAAGGAACTCATAGATTCCGATTTTAGAAAGGGAGTTTAGCCAAAATACCTCAAATTTTCCTTAGTGATATTACAATGATCCACTATACTAAGCAACTTCAATCTACAATAACAACATCTAATGGGACCAATATTAGTAGCAATTTCCATAATTTAGGCCATCTAGGAACTTTATTAAACACCTAGTAGACACAAATCTCTACAACTCTAAATCATGGAGTTTGTTCTTCCAAATACCACCATTTTTTAGAAACACTCCATCACACTGTCATCCTTAAATAGTTTACAACTTCCAACATAACATGCATATCCGACCATCCACCCCCAACGAACAAATTTCACCAAATAACCACCCCTCAATCTCTACAATGGATATGAACATAAATTGGAAACATATGACTTCCAATAATTATCCCATAAGTTCCAATACATAATTCACACCCACATACTCATAAATCCATGCATGTATGTTTAGGGGTTAAGAATTACATTTTTGAAGAAATCTTGCAAAACCTTCCTTTGAGCTCTTGAAGACATTTCTTGAAAATCTTGGGATTTTATGTGTAGATTTCACCAATACTAGTGTAAAAATGATGGGATTTCACACCAAGATAATGGGGATTGCTTACCTCGCAGAAGAGAGGAGCTGGTGGTCGTGAGATAGTGGAGAAATTATCCAAATTCGGTCCAAGTGAAGTGGGGGAAATGAACCCCCAAAGTGACAACATAAAAAGGCTTCGG